>JAOPUL010002961.1:26133825-26146680 GCA_027564515.1 Octopus rubescens
AACTAACCAGCTGGAAAGGGCGCTTTCCTGGGGTTAAAATAGCAGTATTTTCATGCTGTCAAATTAAACCTGACTACAAAATTAATATTCTATATATATATATATATATATATATATATTACGTAGATAGGGTTAACATCCCAGCTGTGTCCTCTTGAAGCACACCAGCTTATTCCATTATTCCAAATCCGTATGTAGATTTTATATTTGTGTGAGGTATGCGTTAGAGTTGAATATCCTGGGATATCATTTTTGCATAGTAATTATATATCAAATCAGGAGATTTGAAAAATCGTTGGTATTATTTATTCACCATTACACATGTTTCATTTGATAATAGGACTTACAAAATTGTACATGTAGTAGAAACATATAAGATATCTGCAGTTAAAAATTCTTCAGACAGAGAGACAAACAGTTTTAGCAAATGATACACGTGTAATGGTGAAAAACGTTTTTCCAATCTGCTGTTGATATATATATATATATGGTGGTATTACAGGAAGCTGTATATACTGTGGTTGAGACAGAGGGCGAAATAGATTTGCTAGCTGCTCAGTGGAAGGTAATCGTTTCTAAGCATATCCACCGTTTGTCTTCTGTGGAGAAGTTTTTCTTTTCAAAGAGATAGAAGATCATACATCTGTTTGCTTATATAATTATTTTGTTATTATTCTTTATTATTATCATAGTAGGCATTTATGATATCAATTTAAAAACAGACTGTATCTCCACAAGCTGGAGCATTTTGGCACCTATTTCTAGTAATACAAGGTCTATCTGAGAGCCCGTAATTCGTATTTTGATAAATTCAACCTAGTTTGTAGCTTTGTATTACGCCTTGTAGCCTTATGGCTCTACACACACACACACACACACGCGCGCGCCTGTGTGTGTGTGTGTATGTGGTAATACTTCGAGAAGTAGGAAAGCACTCGATCAGTAAAGAGAGTAAAGATAATCTTAAAAACCACAAGTTCAACTACCCAAGGGTTTCTTGGTCGAATATTTATTTAATTTGCAATTTATCAAGTTGAAAACAAAACAGACGGTTTTGTTTTGTTTATAGATTTTTAAAAAAATAATAAGAGACGCTCAGAAGAATGAAAACAAGGGAGACAATTAACGTTACACCTGATTGTTGTCAGACAGATGTCAAATTATTGTCTGATGGTCTGCTTTTAAATTCTGACAAGAAATATTTTTTGAAATCGGACAAATCGAAAAAGTTCAGTTCTGGAATTTATATGTTCTTTGGAGGTTCTCAAGTAAGTTCTTTAATAGATACAGTTGTTCAAGAGAACATACTGAACATATTTTGGACCCGTTAATATAGGGTCTGGCTTTGGAGAGGATTTTCCATTTGATTTCAAAATTGGTCCCTTCGTCTTTAAGTTTCCTTTCGGCCTTAATATGGAAACTGAGCGTCCCTTATTTTAAAAAAAATCTATAAACAAAACAAAACCGTGTTTTGTTTTCAACTTGATAAATGGCGAATTAAATAAATATTCAACCAAGAAACCCTTGGGTAGTTGAACTACCCATGACTTGTGGTTTTTAAGATTATATATATATATATATACACGTTATTCAGTTTTATTTCAAGATTTGGTGGTGACACGTTATAAACACTTGTGCCGGTGACACACTAAAAACACTTGGCCGGTGACACATTAAAAATACTTGTGCTGGTGACATGTTATAAACACCTGGTAAATCTCTGGAGTGGTTGGTGTTAAGAAGGGCATCCAACCGTAAAAACCAAACCAAAATGAACTGGAGTCTGATGTAGCTCCCTTGCTTGCCAATCTCCAGTCAAACCGTCTAACCCATGCCAGCATGGAAAACGGACTCTAAATGATGAGGATAATGATGATGTCTTATCAACAGAGAAAGAGCTGGTTTCTAACCTAGATCTAAGGCTCTTTCATTGGAATTTCAACAACATTAAAAGGAGAGACCAGCGAGTATGGCAATGGACTGGGTGCCGGAAAGCGGGAAGAGAAGGAGGCCAAAGAAGACATGGAGACATGCTTTCCAGGAGGACCTGAACAAGATGCATATCAGCTGGCATGATGCAAGAAGGGGCACCAGGGACCGGAGCAAATGGAGGGGACTCGTCGCCCAATGTTCCAATAGGAACAAGAAGAAATAAGTATAAGTATATATATATCTTTATCTTTTATCTTTTACTTGTTTCAGTCATCAGACTGCGGCCATGTTGGGGCACCGCCTTGAATTTTTAGTCAAATGAATCAACCACAGTACTTATTTTCTTTTTAAAACCTGGTACTTACTATATCGATCTCTTATGCCGAACTGCTAAGTTACAGGGGCATAAACTCACCTACATTGGTTATCAAGTGGTGCTGGGGGACAAACACAAGGACACACACACATAGACATATACATACATATATATATATACACACACACACATATATATATATATATATATACACATACACACGACGGACTTCTTTCAGTTTCCATCTACCAAATTCACTCACATGGCTTTGGTTAGCCCAAGTCTATAGTAGAAGACACCTGCCCAAGGTGCCACGCAGTGAGACTGAATATATAATAATTTAAATTAGGAAAGGAGAAGTCAAATCGACATTATGATCATTTCACACGTTCACACTCTCATTCCAGACTCACACATATACATAAATACATACACTAATATAAACTACACTCACACACACACACATCATCATCATCAAACTGCCTAGATATCTGTACACACATTACATATATCGACATACATACATAGATATATGTATATACACAATACACCTTGGAGTTGCCAAGTGCTCCCTTTGTATTAATCACAGTCTCACTGATCTTCCTTCAATTATTGGATCCTACATGTTGTGCTGATGAGACAATCGCCAGGATTATAATTATCCCCTCAATCAATCAATATATATATACATCATCATCATCATCCTTTTAACGTCCTTTTTCCATGCTGGCATGGGTTGGACGGCAAGCCCGGGAGGTTGGGTGGGCTGCACCAGGTTCCAGTCTGATTTGGCTTGGTTTCTACGGCTGGATGCCCTTCCTAACACCAACCACTTTACAGTGTGTGCAGGGTGCTTTTTACATACTATCGGCACCGGACTCTCGGCGCTAGTGCTTTACGTGGCACCGGCACACAGGCAATTGTTGGTTTGACAGATGAGAAAATATAGACATAGGACAGAAGGACATATTGACCAAAGATAGACAGGGACGGACATATGGACCATCGACAGACAGACATATAGGGCAGGGGCCGTCTGGCATTCACTTGGTGCCAGACGGACATATAGACCGGGGACAGCCTGACGTAAGACCGGAGATTGTTGGTCCGACAGACGAGATATATATGGGACCTAAGACAGAAGGACATATTGACCATGGATTGACAGACAGACAGACATATAGGGCATGGGCCATCTGGCATCAGCCCGGTGACAGTCTGACATGGACATATAGACTGGGGACATCCTGACGTAAAACCAGAGAGACCGGGGAGATATACATATATATAGTCTAGAAGCCCATGCACACGCGCCTGGACCACTTTCGTAGAGTGGTGGGAAACTCGCCCCACAAGGACATATTTTACATTTCTAAGACGAACACAACACAGACTTATATTGAGAACCGTGTATCTAAACCCCTTTGGTGCGGCCCAGCTGAATCTCGTGTGCTTAATACTATTGGCAATTTCCCTACAGCGAGGTGGAGTGGGAACTTGTATTTTAGGGTGTATTTCACATTTCTAACATAACAATATAGCAGCACATAGATGAAATAGGACAAGCACAAACTTATATTATATTGAAAACTATATTTTACATCCCTTTGGCACCTTGTATTTGCCCGAAAGGCTTTGGAGTCTGGTGTCTGCCCTACAAAACTGCCATCCATCCATCCATCCATTATCATCATTGTTAAACGTCTGTTTTCCATGCTGGCATGGGTTGGACATATATGTATGTGGTTGGCATTAGGAAGGGCATCCAGCCATAGAAACTAAGCCAAATCAGACTGGAACCTGGTACAGTCCCCCCCACACCCTGCTCGGCTTGCCAGCTCTGGTTAAACCATCCAACCCATGCCAGCATGGAAAACGGACATTAGAGGATGACGATGACGATGTTGATGATGATGATGATGATGATGATGATGATATATATGTGTGTATGTGTGTGTGTGTGTGTGAAAATGTGCAGCCTAGTGGTTAGGGTGTCGCACTCATGATCGCAAGATTCTGGTTCCAATTCCTAGACCAGTGGTACATTATGTTCTTGAGCAAAACACTTCATTTCACTTTGCTCCAATCCCCCTCACCTGTAAATGGGTAACTCCGCAATGGACTGACATTCCGTTGAGAGAGAGTTTTGGCCTGCCTACCTTGCCAGCGGGGTCGCATCATCTGAAATTTGTTACAACGTGAGGAAGTGCATTATGACCAGCCGGCTATAAACAACATCCAGTAATCTGGTCAATAGAGTGCAATATATATATATATCATCATCATCATCATCATCCTCTGTTAACATCTGTTTTACATGCTGGCATGGGTTTGACTGGAGCTGGCAAGCCGGTGGGGCTGCACCAGGTTCTAGTCTGATTTGGCATCGGACTCTCAGTGCTAGTGTTTTTTACGTGACACTGTCACGAGTACTTTTTATGTGGCACTGGCACTGGTCCCTCGACCTGGCCACTTCTTGTAACAGGGCTCTCGATGCAGCCGCTTCCTGCAGTAGGACTCGGACTCATTGCGGCTGCTTATAATATATATCCTTATCATTGTTCCATGTCCACTTTTCCATGCTTGCATGGGCCAGACAGAATTCACTGAGGCAGATCTTCTACAGCCAAATGTTTTTTCTGTTGCCAATTCACATCTGTTTCCAAGGAAGTAATATTTTCCCCAGTCCTTTAAACCTGAGCAACAAAATACCTGGACATGTTTTTACAGAAGATTACAAATGACACAACTGATTGTATGACTGTGGCATTTGTTTACAATTAGTGCATGACATCAGAATAAGGAGATACAAACACACACGCTCTGTCACTCATGCATGTACACATTTACAAGTAAATATATACACGTGTGCATCCCCCCCCCCTATGGTGTTCTATCAGTTTCCATCTACCAAATCTACTTGGCATGAGGCTATAGTAGAAGACACTTGCCACACAGTGGCTGTACAGTGGGACTGAACCCAAAACCATTTTGCTTGTGAAGTGAGCTTCTTAACCACACTACCATGCCAGCAAATATATATATTTATATATATATATATACACACACACACACACAGCACAGCTGTTTCAGTTAAATAACCGCATGATCCAAAATATAAACTTTTACACTCTCTACAATGTGAGTATGCATGTGTGTGTGTGTGTGTGTGTGTGTGTGTGTGTGAGTGTGTGTGTGTGTGGGGGGGGCTGGTGGATGTGGTGGTGAAAGTTAGCATAATGGTGTTGTTTATTCAAATTGTGGTGTTGGCAGTGATATGAATAGACTTATGATTGAAGACCTACCGGCTGTGACCATCCAGTCTTTTTTATTTCACACACAATATATCTCTAACACAAGCTCTTCATTCCCAATGGAGCTTAGATCACCAATAACCATTTTCCACAGTTCTTGACTCCAAGGTGTCTTTTCTGCTTCTCTCCAGTTGGATCCATGCTTCCTTGTAGTTTCCTTTTGGATTTTACTGCAACATGTCATGTTTCTCTGAAGGAAGGCCTCCCCTCTCTCGGGTCTTTGTTGGTTTTGAGTTGTTAATGATCCTTCTGTAACTTTGCTTTTTTCTTGGAAAGGGTGTTGGCTTTGTGCAAACCCTTTTTTTTACCATTTTTACTTCTAGAAAGAGGTGATCTATGTTAATTTGACCTCTATCTTTTGCCATGTCTAGCATGGGAGGTCCTATCAGGAATTTACTCTGCATTTGCATAGCCCTCAGGGTCCTTGAGGCACACAAGTTACCATACTGCAACAAGGGCTGGACCTTGTGGTGGGCAGTATATCTAGGAGTACATAATTCAATGTTCTGAGATGGTAAAGTTTGATTTTTAGGGATTTATGATGGCTGTTTCTAGCATTTGGTGTGAACTTGTCTTTTATAAAGACATTGTGTATCTAGAGATACATTATTGAATGTATTTTTTTTTTCTTTTGTAATATGTTAAAATGAGATATGTGAGTGCTTTAGCAGCTATTTCTAACATGACAAATGAGTGTACAGAGCACTTTCATTGGCTTGTTGAAGAGTTTCTAAAGATGGTTAGGGCTGTTGTTCAGTATTTTGTTTTTTTTTCATTTAAAGAGACCTTGAAACATTTTCTGTCCATTTTACCTAAGACTCTGTTATGTCTTCTCATTTTCATAATTAAGAATTTTGCTTCCCATACTCATGGTTTTGGGTTCAATCCCCTTGCATGGCACTTTTGGATGAATGTCTTCTGTTATATAGCCCAGAGCCAGCCAACCCTTGTGAGTGCATTTGGTAGATGAAAACTGAAAAAAGCCCATCATATATATGCCTGTGTGTTTGTATGTTTTTCAGTCTCTTTGCCATGACATTGCATAATAAGCTCTATACGACCATCACTAATGCAAGTGATGTTGTGGTGTTGTTTGTTTCCAATCTCCTTTGGAAACTGGTGAAGGTTGGCAACAGGAAGGGCATCCGACTGTAGAAAGTCTGCCTCAGTAAATTCCTTCTGACCCATGCAAGCATGAAAAAACGGACGTTAAGATGATGATGATGATAATTTTGGTTAGTCAGAAGAAAAGAACCTATAACTTATACAGATCCTCATAGGCTGCAATGGTTGAACAAACAACTTAAGGGGATCAGTGGGACATGGCATATATTGTGACCATTCCCATACAAAGAATTTAGCTCACTTTTAGAGTCCTACCACTTCTTGCTAGTATGAAGTCTACAACCTCATGGTACTTGTTTGAGGGTGAACTAGTGGTCTAGCCTCTATATGATCTCTTCACCTGCTAGAAATAGCAGCCAAATCCATCTCAAATCCCTCCTATTTCCTTAAAAGAAAAAATGGAAGACCACATTTGATATACTCTTAACCCTTTAGAATTCAGATTATTCTATCAAATGTAATACTTTTTCAATCACATTGTTTTTAAATTAATCATGCATTATTTTGTAGCTTTGAAATTTTGATGATGATGATGATGATGATGATGATGATCATCATCATCTTCCTTTAACGTCTGTTTTCCATGCTGGCATGGGTTGGTTGTATATTTTTAGAATGACATTGAAGGGTAGGTGTAATAGGCTGGATCTGGCTGGTTTAAATCCTAAAGGTTTAAATATATGCCTAAGAGAAAGACTGGGTGGTCAGAACAGTTTGATCAAAGGTCTACTCAATCAGGGTTGACCTAGGGTTACAATCATCACAATACTTAAGGGGAGCATTTTATGTATGCATATCTGTGGATAATCCTCCTAATAGATGGTCACTGTTAGGAGGGTTATCATATTGAACAATGCAAGCCATGAATATCACAATATCCTGTTTTGGTTCTTAAATCCCTATAAATCTCAGTTCCTAGATGTCAGTGCTGATGAACCTATGACATGTGTCAAGTGATCTACTGAGGGCATCATATCTGATGTTCTAATGATCTGCCAATTTACCATCTAATAGTGGGGGGTCAGTATATTTGGCTACACAGGGCTTCTGTTGATCAAGGTTGACCATACTGCTGCACATACATGTTCAGATCCAGGCAAGATTCTTTTGAGGAAGATTGGCAGTTGTCCATATATGCAAGTCTCTCCTCTTCACATCACCAAGGTTTATCTACAACGGAAAGGCCTCTGACTTAAGCCAGTGCATCTTGGTGTCAGAGTCATCATAGGTATTGCTGTCAGAATGCAAAGAGCTGGAACAGACTCTGCAAGGCATTTTTCCTGATCTTCTAAAAGTTCTGCCAGTTCACTGCCCTGGATTGGTACTTTTTTGGTATCGACCCCATAAAAGGGGAAATGGAAAACCAACTTTGGTGGGATTTGAACTCAAAGCACAGAGAGTCTTAACAAATATGAGATATTCTATCTAATGCTCGAATGACTTTGGCTGTCCAGTACCTTCATAATTGTCTAAAAGAAAAAATGAAATTCTAAGGCAGTGTACCAACATGGACACTATCTACAAACTGAAACTAGTAAAAACAATCAGCAGGTAACAGATGAAATAGTTACAACCACCAGATGAAATGATACAACTGCCCAAGGAAATGAGGCACAATTTCCTGATGAAATGGTATATCCTCCAGATGAAATGGTACAACTGCCAGATGAAATGAGGCACAATCTTCCAATGGAATGGTACAACCACTAGATGACATGTAACCTAGATGCAACACTATATCTGCCAAAAATAAAAATGTTGGCTGATCAGGACTTGAATACCACAGTGTCCTTAGACTTGCTTGATGAGAAGGTGGGTCAATGAATTTTAAACAACAACAACAACAACAACAACAAACACAGAAATATCTGATTGTACTGCTGTGGCACATTGTGATGAATGTGTAACGAATGTGGGTGAGTGTTTCTTTGAGTGCGACTGCATATATAGGGTTGTTTATCTTTGTGTGGGAAATGGCAGCTGATATTGTGAATGAAAAAAAAAGAAAACAGAGTAAAAAGAACATTGAAGACACAGCAACTGCCATCATCATCATCATTATCATCATCATTATTATCATCATCATCATCATCATCATCATCAATGTTGTTGTCGTTGCTGTTGAAGAGTTCAATATTACACTTCTTTCTGATTGCTTTTAATCCTGTTAAATAAATTTGAAAGAAAACAGTCGCCTACTTAACAAAAGTTTGAACAATAAAAAAAGAGAAAAAGAAAAAGAACATTTTAAAAACAACAACAACAGCAACAACAAATGGAACAAAAATAGTTACAATAGTATCATCATCATCATCATCATCAAGAACAACAACAACAACATTGAATCTGATTTGTTCCCACATCATCGTCATCATCCACCTATCTCTGACACCCCCTCCCCCGTCTCACCCCTCCCCACTCCATTGTAGAATTCATATCCTGTCTCAATGTGAAATGGAAATGCGGGGAGGAGGAATTGAGATTAATAGTGAAGAGAAGGGTGTGGATGTTTTTCTGTTTATATATATACACACACACACACACATACACACACACACACACACACACACATATATATATATATAAATACACACACACATGCATGCATTTGATGCATGATGTATATACATGTGTGTGTATATGTGTGAGTGTGTATATTTATGTTTGTATGTGTGTGTGTATAATCTGTCTTTGTTCTTTTCCTTTTAATTTTAGGTTCATACTGATTAGCACGCATACATAATTATGTGTGTATAAATACATTCATACATATCTGCACAGCAGCACGTGCACACAAAAGGTTGTGCTGACTCACACACATGAATGTGCATATGTAAGACATGCATACACTTACATGCAAACATTTATTTGTGTGAGTATGTGTATACATGTATGTACATGTGTGTGTGTGTATGATCTGCAAATGCATGGAAACACACACATACATACATGCACACACAGTTGAACATACATACACGTACATAACACATTCATATACAGATATAAACTCATTCACTCTCATACACACACACACACACACACACACACAATATCCCTGCTTTCACCTCTTGCCCTATATTTCTCTGTATCTGATTGTGACAAAAAAAAAAAATCAAGAGATAATCACACACACACACACACACACACACACACAAATAAACAAACAACATGCACACGTAAGCAGAGACACACAGACACATGCACACAATAACAGCGAAAGAAGTCGATAATGTCAGATGCTACATTGAATAATGTAGGACCAAATACACAACATGATTGATGCATGAAATAAAAGATGGGATGGTCATGGCTGGAATGTCTTTGATGATGATAACTTTGCAGACCTGGTGTAGGGCTAAACAACAATGACAACAAATATAGAAAAAATACGTTAGAGATTTGATTAATTGAACTGGAGGGGAGGTGGTAGTGATGGTGGTGAGCACTTGAGATGGTTGTGGGTCATTGTGGTGGGGAGGATGGTAGTGGAGAAACGGTGATGCTACATATTGTAATAGTGGTAGTGCTGAGGTGGTGGCTATGGTAGGAAGTGATAGTGATGATGATGATGATGTTTTCAAATTTTGGCACAAGGCCAACAGTTTTAGAGGGAAAGGGTTTAGTAAACCTCAGTACTTGACTTACCCCCTGGAGGGATGAAAGGCAAGCTGACCCTGGAGGAATATGAACTCAGAATGTAATGAGTCAGAAGAAATACCACTAGGCATTTTATCCAAAGCTCTAACAAGTTTGCCAGTTTGCCACCTTAAATAATAATAATAATAATAATAATAATAATAATCCTTTCTACTATAGGCACAAGGCCTGAAAGTTTTGGGTAGGGGGCTAGCCGATTACATTGATCCTCAGTGCACAACTGGTACTTATTTCATTGACCCCAAAAACATGAATGGCAAAGTTGACCTCGTCAGAATTTGAACTCAGAACGTATTCGTCTGTCTTTACATTCTGAGTTCAAATTCCACTGAGGTCAATTTTGCCTTTCATCCTTTTAGGGGGTCAATAAAATAAATAAAACCAGTTGACTTACCCCCCCTCTTCTCAAAAACATCTGGCCCTGTGCCAAAATTTGAAACAATAATAATAACAATAATTGGTGGAGGGGTGGGGGTAGTGATTGGTGTCTTTGAAAAAATTCACATTAAAAAGCTGAAAAAATAAATGGAATGGAAATAGATTTTAAATCTGTTTAAAAGAAGTTACAACAACAACAACAACAACAGCAGCAGCAGCAATGTTTTCATTACATTTGATTAGGGTTTTTTTTTTCTATAACATTAGTCAACTGAATCTTTGACATACTAATAGTGTTTGTTGTTGTTGTTGTCGTCGTCGTCGTCGTCGTCGTCGTCGTCGTTGTTTTTTAGCCCTGAGTCAATTCTGATTGTGCAGACTGTGATCAATGTTGTTCCAGCCATGCCTGTCATGAATTTGTTTCAAGCATGGCATATCTAGGACTATATTATTTAATGTATTTTTTTTTCTTTAAAAGATAATATATATATGTGTATATATTTACTGTCCACCTTGCTATGCTTACATGGGTTTGGCAAAATTTCTATAGGTGCCCTTCCTGTTGCCAACCCTCACCTATTTCTAAGTAAGGTAATATTTCCTCCATGGCTGGACATGTTTCCAACGAAGACTGGAAACGTGAGACATCGCTTGTGTGATGGTAATGCTCGTTTACAACTATTGCATGATGTGCAGATGAGATACAAACACTGACACACATGCATGCACACACACACACACAGACACACACACACACACACACACACACACAATGGATTCCTTTTAGTTTCCATCTACCAAATCCATGTGGTGGGACTGAACCAGAAACCATGCTGTTAGGAAGCAGACTTCTTAATTGTGCAACCACTGGGTGTTAGGACAGATATCACTGCTGTTTCTAACAGATCAAGCAACAGGTTAGATGATCCATTATTGGCACTTATATTGTTCATACTGGAAGTTAAATATGAAAAACAACTTTTCACAAGTTTTAGTTGAACCCAACATTTGACTGGAACTTTATTAAAGTATTTTGGTTTATTGAATAAATGAATATTCCTGTCCTTATGACTGTGTTTCAGGGGCCTCAGACACCACCGCCACTAACCATTCTTTGTATATATACACTGTCTTCAAGAAGAATAGGGTTTATGGGCCCTGGAGTTATCATCTAACCAGATTTCCTTAACCTTCTTTGCAGGCATCCCCAAGCAGTGATGGTTTATGCTCAGAGTTGTCCCCTTAATCTGGCTGTCTGCTAGACTGCCCACCCAGTTATACCACCCAGTGTAGCTATGGAGACAATAGCACCTTCTAGAAACATTCTTTAACAAAAGTTAAGGAATGCCTCAGTGGCCTCACAGTATGCTGCTGGACATTAACCCAGAATATTGCTAGATAGTTGTTGACCCTCCATTAGGTTCCTCTGTTCTTTTGACAGCTTTGTTTGTTTGTTTTTGTCCTGTTGGGTTTCCAGCAACTTTCTTCACCAGGCAAGCTTGGTATGTGTGTGTGGTTGAGAGCCTGTTTGGTCACCAATAACATGTAACAGGTTGTACCAGACTACATTATCAGTAGCATTTGTGAATGACCTGACAATCATTTTATTGATGAGAGTAAATATTCTAATGTATTTAATCAAGTACCCTGGTGTGTCAGCCTTCTTTGTCTTCTAGAACTTCTCCCCCCCCCACACACACACACCTTCACCACATTATTTTACTGCTATAATAATATATGGGGTGGTGAATAGGCAGGGTTAGAGTGTTGGATAGAATGTCTTGTTATGTTGTGACGTTCATTCCAGCTCTCTGTATGATAGGTTTGATTCTTTCTGTTCTTCTTTTTCCTCCTCCTCCTCCTTCTCCACCACTTCCTCCTCTTTAAATAGGCTGTGGACAGACCTGGAAAATAATGGGCTCCATAAAGTTTGCAAAATGCACAAGACCTACTTGGCAAATATAGACACATACATGCCTGCATATAGATACACATATTGATATGTATGAAGAAATATTCATGTTCACACGCGTATTTATAAACAAATATACATATGCATATGTACATACATACATACATACATACATACATACATACATACATACATACATACATACATACATACATACATAC
>JAOPUL010002961.1:26275276-26287101 GCA_027564515.1 Octopus rubescens
TTTGAACTCAGAACGTAAAGCCGGAAAAATTGCCGCTAAGCATTTCTCCCGGCGCGATAACGACTCTGCAAGCTCGCTCTTCCAGATCTTTATATTCTCAGTTCAAATTTCATTGATGTCCAACTTAACCTTTCCTCCATCTAGGGCCAGTAAAATGAAGTACCAGTCAGTTACTAGTTTCAAGGGTTTCAACTAGTTTCAAGGGTTTCAACTAGTTTCCTCCAATCAAAATTGCAGGTCTTGTGTTAGTAACAATTATTTTACATACACTTTAAAGCAACAAGTCTTACATTAAAAAAAGCAGCTCTTTCCATGGTATTCCATGAATATTTAAATGAATAACTTTAAGTTTAGGGGATTACTGCAGCAGGGAACACGAGAGGGGGGTGCTCATATCAAGCCATGTTCAATTCTAAGTGATAACCATAAATAATACATAAAGATCTCAAGTCACCATTACACGGGTTGTAGTCTGATTACTTGCAATAAAGTTGACTCCACAAAAACACCAAAGGGCCAGGTAGTGGCAACAAATTAACTCCATCACCAAATGTAATGCAGTCTTGGTCCATAACATTCTGAGTTCAAATCCTGCTGAGGTTAACTTTGTCTTTCATCCGTGCAAGTTCATTAAAATAAAGTACTCGTCAAATACCAGGATGTAAGCCTCTTTCTCTCTTTCCATATGTTACATCTTCAACATTCTGGTAGATCTCCAACACACTAATAATAATTCTTTTTCATTTTAGCAATTTTGAAGGGAGGTGGCAAGTTGATTAAATCAACCCCAGTACATGACTGCTACTTTATTTTATCAATCCACCCCCACCCAAAAGAGAAAGAAAAGCAAAGTCAACCATGACAGAATTTGAAAAAGAAACATAAAGAGCCAGAAGCAATGCATTTTGTTTGATGCACTTACAATTCTGCCAGCTTGCAGAATAATTTACCAAACAGGAAGAAAAGGAAATAAACAAATATACAGAAAATTTTTTTTTATTTCAAGATGAAATATGTTTTGAGGGATTAAATATTGTACTTCAGACCTGGTAGTTTTGTATTGTACTACAACTGTTGTATGAGATAAGCTAGACTCTAAAGCAGGGGTGGGGAACCTGCAGCCTTTTAGGCCATTCTCTGTGGCCCTTTTCAATGAATCCAAATTTTGCAGAACAGATCTTTTAAGTCATTAAAAAGATTAGTTAACTTTAGAATTAACAATTTTTTTCATTTTTTTTAAGTTAATTAATATACAGTAATTAGATTTTTATAAAATAATATGACACGTTGAAAACACTCGTGCCAGTGACACATTAAAGGCACCCAGTACACTCTCTGGAGTGGTTGGTGTTGGGAAGGGCATCCAGCCATAGAAACCAAGCCAAAAATGGTCTGGTGCAGCTCCCTGGCTTGCCAGTCTCCAGTCAAACCATCTAACCCATGCCAGCATGGAAAACGGACACTAAATGATGATGATGATGAATGTATAGATTTTGAAGAATATCTAATTGAAGTTTCTTGAACGTGGCCTTCCAACATGAAAAGGTTCCCCACCTCTACTCTAAACTCTACATTTCTGACCTATCTAGAAAACCTTTATTTTATGAGTTACTATGCAGTAACTTGATTTGCTAGAAATAACAACCAAATCTTTCAAATCACACTATTACCTTCTTTTTTTTTAAATAAAAAAAATGGATATATTGGACAATGTAATAAATTATTTATGAAATGATAGATGGTCCCTTTTTTTTTTTTTTTATTAAAGGTCTGCTAGGCTGGGAGTTAAATGACAACCCTAATCTTATTCAAAAAAAAAAAAAAATCTTGCATGAAACTTCAGTTGATAAACCTGATGTACCTCTAACTGAATGTTTGAGATTTGTATCCCATCAAGGATATGATGCTAGATGCCATTGCCTATGAAACTCTAATGAAATATATCGTGTATGAAGTTTGAAAATAATCAAGAATTCAGAGGGATTTTGTAAAAATAAATAACTTTTATCATCATTAAGTTGATGTTTGGAATAGACCCTGACAAAAAAAAGGGTCTTACATAAAATTAAGATGCAAGGTTTTGATTCAAATATGAACCTTTTCAAATGAGCAGTTTTGTATGAGAACCAGAGGTAGTGCGGTCTAAAGTGTGTTGGTATTGAAAGGGTTAAATACAAGGAAGAGAAAGAGAACCAGTACTGAGTTGGAACACTAGTGGTTCTCAACCATTTTTTGCTTGTGGACCCCTTTGATTCCTATTTTACTCAACTGAACCCCCATAGCCATTTGAAGTTTGTAAAAAATCCCATTATATTTCTATAATTAAATATTATTAGGAATTGTATTAAATCGTTAAAATATTTTGTTTATTGTAAAAGTATAACTGATTTATTGCAGATAATTTCTAACAACTAAATCTTATATGGACCCCCCCTCCTCTCGCCAAGGATCATGTGGACCCTGGTTGAGAACCACTGCTATACACCTTCAAATCTCTCCAAGACTAAATATTAATGTAGTTAATTTTCAGTTGATTGATGTTAGCATGAGTGATGGTGGTGGTGGTGGTGGAGAGGAAATAACATGTTACGAGTAGGGGGTGAAGTTCTTGAGTAGTGTTATCAAACCTTTTGTTAGTCCAGCACCCCCCTTTACTAACAAGTAGAATCACCCAACACAGCATCTTAAATCTTCTGTAATGACATCTAAAAAGTAGACACTTAAGTCTAATTTGAATTCCCAGAACTCCTTTTGAAATGTATTTTTGTACAAACTGCTACCAAAAATTTCCTTTAAATCCCACTGTACTGTCTTTAAAAAGAATATATTTAACTTTTAACTTCCTGGGTGACAAAGTAGCACACATGACTGCTTCGGTCAGCCAGTACTGAAATGCAAGATATTACAAGAATTGTATTAATCTTGTTTTACATTCAGTTCAAAGTGAGGAAAATATCTAATGTAAGGGAGATAATTCTAATTTCTTGTATGGTTAATTTCTAATTTGTAATGGAATCAATACAAGATTAGGATTAGCAACAAGATAATAAGAGTTAAGGCTACATAGAACGTTTGATCATGTAGTATTAGGTACATACTACCTGATGACAAAAATTAATAAATAAATAAGACAGGACTGTCATGGTTGGAACACTTTTCCTCATAGGTATGTTCTCCATCAAAACCTATCCAGCTCGTATCATCAGGAAAAAGCAGACATGAAACAATGATAATGGTGATGCATGTTTCTATGCAGACAAAATACTCTCCATGAATTCCCTAATTTCATTTTTCTTTTTTAGTGATCCACACCTCACAAGCTGCAGAAAAGTCTATCTCATATTTACAATCCTTCCTCTTTCTGCCTAGGAACATTTCCCACTGTCTCTTCTGTTCTTCCTCAGTTACAGAAGCTACTTTGGACTTTAGAATTGTGAGTTATGAAGCAATCATCATTAATGCTAGTGCCACGAAACAAAATGTGCCCAGTACATACTGTAAAATGGTTGGTGATAGGAAGAGCGTCCACCCATAGAAACCATGTCAAAGTAGACATTGGTACATAATGCAGTCGTCCAACTTGTCAGATCCTGTCAAACCGTCCAACCCATACCAGCATAGAAGCTGGACGTTAAATCATGATTGATGATGATGCTGCTCAGTTTGTCAATAATGCAGTCAAATCAGCTATCTTTCAACAAATTCTTTAGCATCTAGCAAATACAAAGCATGTTTCACTATAGTATTTTAACCAAAGGCAATGTAGCAACAAAATCTCCTCAATACCCCCCCACACACACACACACACGCACACACACACATTCAACAAACTAACCTGCCATCTTTAATCCAAGGGTCACAAAAGCTGTTAAAATAGCTACTACAGCCATATTATGTGCTGAAAATTCTCATTTGGTCGCCAAAGTTCTCATTTGGTCGCCAAAGTTAAGCCTACTTAATTGGGTGACCACTTGTGAAACTTAGATGCTGTGAGGGCAACTCCTAGTTTAACCGTGTCCTTACTGTGGATATCTTGGTTACCATGTGTATTTCAGTTTTGGAATCGATACACCCCATCCCTGTGTCATAAGAACCAACTAAAACGGTTGACAACAAGAAGGATGGGTATCCAGCCATAAAACACCCTCTCAGAAAATTCATCTAACCCATGCCAGAGTAGAAAAGTAGACATCAAAAGATAATGTTGATAATGTATATGTACATGCAAGCAAATTTCCCTTCAACAAACTTTTGACAATCTTTAAAATAGGTGCCACAAAAAGCTGTTAAAGTAGCAATTATCTACATACACAGTCAAAACTTGCAACAAATTTCAGAGAATATTTATAAGGGCCACTAAAGCTACATAGATAACTGCTATATAAGCAGTTGAAATCTTTAATAAACTCCCCATTCTCTTGTAAACAGAGGACCAAATAAAAAATGTGAGGTAGTTTCTATACAGTTGTATAAATTTTAGATATGGCAGTCTCTTCTCTCTCGTGGAACTCCCATCTTTTAAAAACTAGTTGTTAAATCACAATTTTTTTTTTTTTGAAAGACTTCCCTCGTACAAGGTTTGTCATGAGTTGAAGGAGTCAGAAGGCCAGAGCTTAAGCCAGGTTCCATAACATACAAGAGACTGAGATTACAACACTCACCAGCAAATGGAATGCCAGTCTGTCACTGAGTTAACTTTCCAGCTAATGATCCGAGTTCATTTAGTGTTTAGTAGACTGGAGTAATGTGAAATGAAGTGTCTTGTTTAAGAATACAATGCACTGCATGGTCATCCGATAATCAAAATCCTGATCTTATGATGGGATGTCATATTGATGGCCTGAACACTCACCAGACACTGACCTGACAGGCTTAATATGGGATATCAATCTGGTTATTTTACATCTGTCTCTAGTCCTCATCCAAAAGCTAACACAAGCAGCTGTGGAGTTTGTGTGACATTCAATGACTTTGCCAAAATATCTTACAAAGATTGTTCTGTGCAACATAAAAAAAAAAAACAATGAAAGATCAAAACAAATAAATATCAAACAAAAACATGAACAAAGTTAACATGATAATGGGATGTTTCAGACAGTTTTGAAATAGATAGCTTCACTTTCTAAATATCTCTGACTTCCATGGCATCTGACATTATCAAAAGATGATACAATATGGCACTTGAGATAACCACAAACATAAAAATAATAAAAACAGAAACAAAGGATAAAAAAGGGAAACAAAACTTTACAAGGGGTTTCGCAAAAAATTCAATGCTATCATCTCAAATTCTTACCCCATTTGACCAAATATTCTCACAGCTTTTTCTTTCATTTTCTATTATTATTACTATTATTATGAACCACATGGCCAATTTAAAAAGATATTGGAAGGATTCAAAGTCAACTAGTCTTTTCACAACCAACCCTAAAACATTACTGGTACTTATTTTATCAACCCGCTACATCCAGAATAATAAAATGAAGTGAAAATAGATGTAAAAAAAAAAAAAAAAGAAAAAAACTGACGTCACCTCTACCTTTTTCACATTGATTGTACGGAGCTTGGGACCATGAGATATGGACCTAGTCAAATAAAAAAAAAACTTTTAAATCACAGATCTGTCCAAACAATTATTGAATTTTCCAGCAAACAAATCAATACAGCAATAGTGTAAACATTCAAACATCATCACTATTCTTACAAACCTTGAACATTATTTCACATGGAATTTTTGGTCCTACATACTTGTCTTGGTGTATATGTTGACTTGCTTTTAGTGGCTGTAAATCTTGGTCTGAAAAATTCAACTTGTATGCTGGAAAATATGGTAAATGAAAACAAAGAAGTTTTATTTTCAAAACCCCTTTGCTTTCTTTTCCTATCCAGTGTGTGTCTTTACATGATTTTTTAATAGACAAAAATATGAAAAATGTTTGTCACATATTGCACATACATGAGGTTTATCTCCAGTATGTGACTTCATATGTCGAAGTAACTGAGAGTTTCCAATGAACCCTTTCTGGCACACTTTACACTTGAAAGGTTTTTCACCTGTGTGGGTCCGCACATGTATTTTCAAAAGACATTGGAGTATGAAATATTTCCCACACACATCGCACTGAAACTGTTTCTTCACATCATGTCTTCTCATATGTTTTCTCAGAATGGTATTCGAAGGATAACTTTGACCACAAATATCACAAGAGAATGGTTTTTCTCCAGTGTGTTTACGCATGTGCAGTGATAATGTGCAGCCTTGAGAGAAAGCTTTGCCGCATGTATTGCATTTAAATGGCTTCTCCCCAGTATGTGTCCGGACGTGTCTTCTTAAGTGTGAATTGGCAGAAAATCCTTTGCTGCATATATCGCAACTAAACGGCTTCTCTCCGGTATGTATCCGAGTGTGAATTAACAAATGGGAACCTCTTGTAAAACATTTACCGCAGTCTTTACAGCTGAAAGGTCTTTCCCCCGTGTGCGTTCTAATATGCGTCACGAGATGAGAGCTTGCAGCAAAGCCCTTCCCACACTGTTCACAACGGAAAGGTTTCTCACCCGTATGTATTCTTTCATGAACTATTAAACAATACTTCATTGGAAACGTCTTCCCACAGGTCTCACAATCATAAGACTCTCCGGAGTGCATCCGCATGTGGTTTTTCAATTTAGTCTTCTTTGGAAATTCATCCCCACAAAGCTTACACTGGAACATTTTGGATTTTTCACTCCACATTCAAAATGTGGGTCCCTCAATAATAGAATAAAACCATTTTAACTCGAAACAATTAAGGAGCTTTTTTCCATAGGGTTGTTTCACCTAAGACCTGCTTAATGTAGTAGCGAAAGCTTAAAGAAATTCCTTGCTCTGTTTTTAATATAGATACCATATGAACAAACAGATTTATTTTTTTCTCTCTCTCTCCCTCTGTTTTGTGTATTGTTGTTGCTAGACCTGCAGCTTATTCAACATGACAGCTGTCGTTCAACAAACCTCATTGCCATCCTTCAAATAAAACACCAGATGCTTTTATATCTCCAGAATAAAGTTAAGATCATCTTCAGCAACAAATGTTGATAGAATACTCTTTCTTCATTAGTTACTTCTATGTAGATGTCCTCAAGAAGATTAAATAAAAACTACAAACAATAAGCAACAGAATATAACAACCATTTCAAGCAAAAAGTCCCAATGTAATCAGCTTTGGGTATTCAATTTCTTTCTTGGATTTCTTTCAAAATCACAGCAAAAATTTCTGGAAAACAGAAAAAAAAAGCAAAAATGAAATATAAAATAACATCTAAGAATTCTGATTAACAAAAAAAAAAAAAAAAGTTAATATTTTCATATTTTCTATTCAATATTTCAGAGTTGATAAAATAAAGCACCAGTTGAATACTGAAGTTGAGGATATCGACTCTCTCCACTGAAAACTGCAGGCCTTGTGCAAAAATTTGAAACAATTATTATTATTAATAGAATAGTTAGCATGCCGGATGAAATGCTAAGCATTTCGTCCCTCTTTATGTTATGAGTTCAAATTCCACTGAGGTCAACTTTGCATTTCATCCTTTTGGGGATCAATAAAATAAGTACAAGTAAAGCACCAGGATCAATATAATCGATTAACCTGCTCACACAAAATTTCAGACTTTGTGCCTATAGTAGAAAGGATTATAATTATTATTAGGGAAGGTGGCAGGCTGGCAGAATCATTAACACGCCAGACAAATGTTTGGCGGCATTTCGTCCATCTTTATATGTTCTGAGCTCAAATTCTACTAAGGACGGATTTACCTTTCATACTTTCGTGGTCGATAAAATAAGTGCCAATTGAACAGAAATATTAGTTTGGATTCCACTGCCTTAAAGTATTCTGTTTTGGAGTTCAAATCCCACTAGAGACGATTTCTGTCATTTATCTCTTCCAGGTCTGACAAGTACCAAGTGCACTCCATTGACCTTTCACCTTATTATGCAAGAAACAATAAACTCAAACTGGGACTCCGTCGCTTACGACGACGAGGGTTGATCCGATCAATGGAACAGCCTGCTCTTGAAATTAACGTGCAAGTGGCTGAGTACTCCACAGACACGTGTACTCCTAACGTAGTTCTCGGGGTGTTTCAGCGTGACACAGAATGTGTACAAGACTGGCCCTTTGAAATAGAGGTACAACTCATTTTTGCCAGTTGAATGGACTGGAGCAACATGAAATAAAGTGTCTTGCTCAAGACCACAGCGCGCCGCCAGGAATCGAACTCATGATCTTACGATCGTGAGTCGAATACTCTAACCACTTAGCCACGCGTCTTCACTAAGAAACAACAATGCACCGATGTATTCACAGGCTACAATTACAGATATGTATAACACGACTTGTTGCTGTTGTTTCTTCCAAGATTAACCCTGACGGAATAGACATGGTCAAAAGCGTTCCAGCTATGACCATTTCGTCCTTTTATACATCTTTGGCCATCTGATGTGCACTTCCAGTTTTAAAAGTACTGTGGGGGTGGGGGTGAGTTTTATCGGAGATTTGGTTGTTACTTCTAGCAGGCCGAACGACCTCATCGAGGCTCGGTTGATGCACTGTAAAAGTACATATGATACATATAGTGCGGGATATAAAATGTCAAGTCTACAATTCCTCTCATTTCCGTTACTTGAATTAGTCGATATGTGAAGTAGTCTTAATCAATAAAAAAGAACGATGACATAGAATATAACAAAATAAACTTAAAAAACATGGGACAAAAACAGGTTAAAAAGGGTTGACTGTAAGATTCGGCACCCAGATTTTCAAAGTTAACCAAACGAAACGAAAAAGAAAAAAGATAAATGTTTCTCTCTTGGAAAGAAATCAATAAATGTTTTAAATACCAATAACTCCTAACATGTACACGTTTTTTTTAATGATATTGTTTCATCTAATTTAAAAACATTGTTAGATGTTTTAATTGGTTAAGAACTATGCATAATTGATTAATGTATAAGCATGCAGAAAGCAATGTTTTGAGTAACGCATTTTTCTCCTGGATTTAGAACTGAATGTCTGCAGACTTGTTTAGGTTTATGAGGAAACAGAAAAAAATAAATTCTTTGTTATTGCGTCTCTTGTGTTAGTACCAGCAATTATTTATATCATATTATGTTTTGATTTTCTTTTTAAACAAACTAAGGACCATTTTCGTTTCGTTCATATTGATAATACGGGTGCTGGAGTTTAACATTAACCTACAATACTATAAACAGTACAGCTAATATTTAAAAAACAATAACAAAACAATAGAAGGAAAACGATTTACCGTCAACATTTTGTTACTCTATTTTCGGCAGAGTTATTTTAACAAAGAATCTAGCATTCAACAGCCGTGAGATCAATTAAACAACGTTTGCATAGTTCATAGCAGAAGCTGTTATAAGTGCATGCATCCTTCCGGTGAAAACTTTGTGAGTGTTCCTTATTATATAAAATCCAGGCGTAAAAGCGGGAAGTAATAATAAGAAAACAAATTACAAAAATTTATTGCAAGCCAAGTCCGATCGACAATCCGGTTTCGATTCCCACTTATGTCTTTATACTTTACTTCAGCGTTCATGAGATAGACTTAATTCGTTGCCCAATTTAATAGCTTCGTCTGGTCCATGGGAACGTTTTGGCGGAGTCCACTTTGTTGCAAGCTTTTGAACAAGGTTCCTATTCGAGGAATAACTACCTCCAGCCATTCTCGAAGATCCTGAAAACGATTATGGGCATTGTCTAAACAAACAAATAATAATAATAATAATAATGGTTTCTGAAAACGATTATGGGCATTGTCTAAACAAACAAATAATAATAATAATAATAATGGTTTCTGATTTAGGCACAAGGCCAGCCATTTCGGGGCAGGGGTTTAGTCGATTACATCGACCCCAGTTTTAAACTGGTACTTATTTTATCGACCCTGGAAGGATGAAAGGCAACGTCGATCCCGGTGGAATTTGAACTCAGAACGTTAAAGTCGGAGGAAATGTCGCTAAACATTTTTCCCTGCGCGCTAATGATTCTACCAGCTCGCCGCCTTAAGAATGCAATTCATAATATGGTTGTGGTGTAGCCCTCTGTTCCGGATGGAACATCGGTAGGGAATCTATCATGACAAACAGTTTGAAGTCTGAAGATACACACCCATTTTCAGTAGTAACACACAATTTGTGGTAATTATTGTATCTAGTTGCGTATGTTACGATATAGTGGATAGATGGTGCTAGCTGCTTAGGGGTAAATAATAGTCCCTTGCCTTTCCAGGAGAAAAGTTCTATTTTAAAAAAATATTAAAAGAGATAAAAAAGTACACATCTTGTTTGCATATATTTATTTTATTTTATTATTACAATAGTAGCCATTTATGTATTTCATCTTTATTGAGAGTCATCAGATTGGCGTAACTTAAGATTTCCGAATTTATTCTTTTTTAAGTTCGATTGTGAACAAAATAAAAAAAATTAAATTCCATTACAGTTAGAGTTGATCAGTTTTAAACAGTAGTAATGAGTGAATTTATTCAATTGAAAATATATATGCCCTTGACGCCTGAATATCTGTCCTGTTCACTAACTGTAAGCAACTACAGAAAATCACTGCATACAATATTCAAATACAATATTAAACTTACATATTTCTTCCAGATATAAAATGTCGTGAGGAAGAAACAGTCTATTAACGTGACAGGGAAACACGACTGTAATAATGAGAGAAGAGGAAGAAAGAATCAACATCCAAACTAGAAATAATGAAACGCCAATTTGACAGAAGCTGAATTTTAATTCAAATTGTATAGACCCACGGCGATTACGTCAAAGTATTCCGATACTATCCAATACCTTTACGTCTTTACATTTCGACCCACTTACTTATAGTATAACTGATTAGAGCAATGAAGAAAAGTTCAATTTCCGTGACCTTTAATTGTTAGCGGAATAGAACATACGCACACAAACACATTGATATAAACACACAAATACGCAAGCACACACACTTACGAAATACCACAAAATAGGAAATACAGTTATAAAATAGGCCACCAGGTAACATCTATAGATACGTGAATAAACGTTCATGAGGATTTGTTATTCATTAAACAATCGTGTGTATTTATTTATTGAATACGCCAACTAAGGTGATATTAGTATTTGCCAGGAGATGTCGTAATAACATTCTATCTTTGACAATATCAACAAATTTACAATATAAACAACGTAGATGCAGGAAAACAAAAACAAAAACGAGAAAACAATTTAAAATTTAATGGCTAATATAGACAATTCCTCAACGGATAATTCTGTCAAAATAGTTTTTTAAAATGTTTGTTGTATCGATTTTAACAGTTTTTGTTGTCGAGAGGCCGCCAAATATGAGTTATGAATTAAGTAATCCACATTGATATTCAACCGAAAGATGCAGGTTCTTATTTGTGAATTGGCACACGAGAGTAGATCCTGATATAAAGTGCATAGTATATATTATACATTAGTTCTACCTATACGGGGGTGCGTGCGAGAAAGGATATTCGTATGCGGAGTCAAATTCGAATATATTAAGTTATTCATCGGCACAAAATTTGTTTCTCATTTTATTTAAAGACGTAGTTACCATTTGCCACGTTGACCAACTAAAATGTTGGGATTAAAATATCTTATTTACGAAACTAAATGAATTACTTAGTTTACACATTTATATATAATCATATATATTTATATATATATATATATATGCGTATGCATGTGTGTGCGTGTATGTGTGTGTGTGTGTGTGTGTGTGTGTGTGTGTGTGTGTGTG
>JAOPUL010002961.1:26410464-26425991 GCA_027564515.1 Octopus rubescens
TATTTTCTCATTAAGCACTGATTTGGCTATTTACGAAGGTTTGCCGGATTATGTTACTATCGGGGTATTTTTTCATTATGCACCGGTTTTTTTCTTTTTTTTGTGAGTGTGTCTATTTACGAAACTACCTACAACCTCATCCCCTCTCTGTAATATATTCCCCCTCATCCTCTCTCTATAATGTATTTTCCCCACTGATTTCAGTAATATATTTTGTTCAAGTGTTTTTAGTCAGAAAATGAACACGAAATATCTTCAAACTTCACACTGCACATCATAAACTAAGTATCGAAATATATATGGAAAAAGAATTAAACTAGAATATACAGTTTTTGAGAAACTTCAGTTACAAACAAACATCCAAAGACTTTTAGTAGTATAGAGATGAGTTTGGTGGCTACCAGATATTGCATTGAGGTTTGGCTGGAAATTAGTGAGTTTTAACCCTCAATTACCATGCTCTTTCAGATTCAGTTTGTTAATAATTCAGCCCTCCTAATGCTCAAAATTATTTCAGGTGTTTATCAACCCCTTGGGTAACATTCTCCCCCCTCCCGCCCAGGAGTCAATATTGGCCATTTTGTCAGCTCTTTTCTTGGACACTAAAAAACTGTTCTGCCAATCCACTACTTCATTGTTTGGTGCTTTTCTTTTCTTTTTCTTTTTTTTTGTTGACCCTAAAGAAATGAAATGCAATGTTGATCAGCAGAAGTTGAACTGAAAATGCAAATGGATGCAATTTACTGCAAGGTATTCAATTCAACTGCCTTTATGTAATGTTTAATATCAACTTTGGTAGAATCATTAAAGAATTGGACAAAATATTTTGCAGAATTTCATCCTGACCCTTTATATTTTGAGTTAAAATTCTACTGGGATTAATTTTGCCTGTCCTCCCTCCAAGGTTGATAAAATAAAGTACAAATTGAGTACTGGGGTCAATAGTATTCATCATCATCATCCTTTAACGTCTGCTTTCCATGCTAGCATGGGTTGGACGGTTTGACTGGAGCTGGCAAGCCGGGGGGAGGGGGCTACACCATACTCCAGTCTGATTGGCTATTCACTATTCCCTCAAAATTACTAACCTTCTGCCTAAGTCAGAAACAATTCCTATTAAAGTATGTTTAAAGTTATTCTCTGTCAATTCTTGTTTATTTTCAGTTCCCAAAAATGTTTGGATCCCACAGTGCTTCAATTCAGTCCGAACAAACTACACTAGTTCTCGTTCCCACTTAATGATTGGTAAAGATACTAAACTGATCTGCCAGGGTTTTACTGGAAAACAGGTAATATTCCATTTTACTTTTCACTTTTTTATCAATTCTTGTCCCTCTTTCTTCTTCCCATTTTTCTTTTTTTCTATTCTCTCTTATTTTCTTCATTGTATGATTTATTTACTTACTTACATATCACAAATATTGACAATACAAACCAACAAATAAGACTTTATTTACATAAAGAGTCACTCAAAATAAGCAAACTTTTTTCACGTTGCACATCAAGAACACATTAGATAATGTAGTCCTTGTTGTAAAAGACGGAATTATGGCAGCTGGAGCACATTAGTGACAAGTCTACAGGATCAGGGATGACCAAGAAGAGGGTTAACAAATAATTGACAATACAAAGGACATTCAGTTGTCAAGTTCACACAATACTATATCATTGGAAACTTAACTTAGTATGTAAGCTATCTGCAGTGAATTGAGTCATTAGAGTCACATGACAACCCAGTTCTCTGTGTTCAAATCTCACCAAGGTCAAGTTTACCTTCTGTCCTTTTTGGATCAACAGAATAAAGTACCAATCAAGAGAAATGGTTTGATGGAATTGTCAATGTATAAGACAAGGTACCTTGTGGTATTTGTTCCAGCCGTTTGTGTTCTGAGTTCTTGGGTAGTAGGACATAATCCATCCCTCAGTTTAACACCACAACTTGGTCCTTGGGTACCTTTAGCAAATTTTACATTGTGTTGCAAGTATGCAGACTAAATCTCTGGTTTGAGGATAACGTCTTTCCTTCCACCCATCAATGCTAGTCGCCCCCCCCCCCCCAAGAAAAATCAAAGGGTTGCAGGTGCTCCCTTCTCACGTGTGACTACCCCCTCCATACTCAACTGGGACTTATTTTATTGACCCCGAAAGGATGAAAGGCAAAGTCAACCTCAACAACATTTGAACTCGGGCATAAAGACAAGTGAAATGCTGCTATGTATTTTGTCTGGTGTGCTAACAGTTCTGCCAGCTCACAACCTTATTTCCTGAAGTAATATCTGATTCAGGCTCAAGGCCAGTAATTTTGAGAGGAGGGGGTTTAGTCAGTACCATCAACCTCAGTACTTGTTTGATTAGTACTTTATTTTATTGACCCTAGAGAGATGAAAGACAAAGTTGACTGTGGTAGGATTTGAACTTAGAACATAGAAGAAATATCGCAATACTGTAATGATTTTTGCCAGCTTGCTGCCCTTCACTGAGGTAATAAGAAGGGTCAGGATATATGGAAGTTTATATTGCAAACATTTCCAACATATGTTACCTAAAGGGGAAAAAAATTTAAGTTAAGCTGATGATGATGATGATTATAGAAACATTTGGGAGATGATTGTCACTATAAATAGTCGGATTAAGCATAAACTGTAAGGAAGGAGAGATGTTAAATTGTTTAATCTGAGGTCAGCCCTGATCAAGCAGTCCTATTATTAAAAAAGTTTTATCTAGTCAGGACCATCTCATTTTTTTTAAATATCTGGAACTACTTTGTTCAATATGTCCTTCCAATTTTTGGGCCAACTGCATTTAACTGAAAAGATTTACCTGTTATTTCTAACAAGTTGAGTGACTGGTAAAACATTAAGGTGATGAAAGTGGTGGTAGGGAGTCTTTTTTTCTTTCATTTTACCATACTACTGCTATGTATTTTAACAGTCTGCAAATTTAGACATTTATATATGGTCAATGGTCATAGTCACCATCAGTTTTGTAGACTATAAGTATTATTAGTTCATCTGTTGTCGACATCATATGGGAGAAGACGAGGCACAACGTGTCTGACTGGTTAATTAGTCCAATGCATGCTCGGATGTAGATGAAGTTATGTGAATATCATATAAGTAAAATGTGTCGGGTTTGTTAATCTCAGGTGAGAATCTTTTAGATCAAGCAGTCAGTTTTCTCCCTTTTTCTGAGAAAACCTACAGGTAGCCCAGTAAATAAAGGTAACACAATCGACTGAAAGGTCAGCAGTTCTCAATTTTTTCCATGTTATTTTTTTCTATCCATGACGGACATATCTACCTAATCTAGATTGCTGCTGTTTAGCCCCATGTTATCCCTGATCCAACAGACCCAGTAATCAAAGGCATTCTGTGATGAACTGGGGTTTTGTTTTTCTGAGACATTGGTGCAGGTGTGGCTTTATGGTAGGAAGTTTGCTTCCTAACCACATGGTTTCAGGTTTAGTCCCACTGTAGCATCTGGGGTAAGTGTCCTCAACTATAGCCTCAGGCCATCCAAAGTTTTGTGAGTGGATTTGGTAAACAAAAACTGAAAGAGACCCGTCATCTATACGTGTGTGTGTGTGTGTGTGTGTGTGTGTGTACCTGTTTGTCCCCCACCACCATTTGGCAACCGGTGTTGGTGTGTTTAAATTACCCCATAACTTACTGATTTGGCAAAAGAGATTGATAGAATAAATACCAGGCTTAAAAAGAAATAAGTACTAGGCTCGATTCGGTCAACTAAAATTCTTCAAGGCAGTGCCCCAGCATGGCCGTTCCAATGACTGAAACAAAAGTAACAGATACCAGATAGTAAATCAATGATTACATTGTGTCCTTCATTGTTTTTAAATTAGTAATGTGATTTCAGAGTGATTTGTTGCTGTTTTTTACAGGTTAATCAACTACATATAGTTCGTTTTGACTCTCGTTACTTAGGTGGTTGTTTTAGCCTCAAGTCACCCTTATTTGAGCAGGATCCTGATAAAAGGTAGTCCAGTTGTGACCACCCCATCCCTTATTTAGACACGGTAAATCTAAGAGTACATTATATAATATTTTTTTTTTAAAGACTACAAGCTCCTTTATTGGCTCTTATGTAGGAGATATTATAAATAGTCTTACCATTCCATGGGCTCTTAATTCCTTAATGAAATCATAGAGGTACTGTCATATGTAGTATGTCTAAGGCAATTTTAGACCTGTCAAAACCCATCCCTCTCCAGATCTGGCTAGAGTTGATTTCTTTCAGTTGGAAGGAAAGAGGCAGGAAGAAAAAAAAGTGGATTAGCCCCAGTGCATAACTGGTACTTTATTAATGCGGAAAAGATGAAAAGTAAAATCAGACTCAGCAAGATTTGAACTCATTTTGACAAATACAGGAGACCAGAAAACAATAGACTTCATCATATTTATCAAAACAATAAAAACAAATTCTTGAGCTTAATATTGTCTTTTCCTCAACACATCTCTTAAATTTTTTATGCTCACTACATATGTTAAAACTAATTTATTAACTTTATGTCAAATATGAATTTTAGTTATCTTCTTGTAACCTTATTTTTGTTGAACTGTAGGCCTACATGTTTTTACTCCTCTTTTACAGGGCACGTTCCACAGTGAACAATGCATTAGTTATGGAACACAAATGGTAGGAGGTGTGTCACCTGCCAAAGCTGGCACCACACATCTAGGTTTACCTGTATTTGCTTCTGTCAATGAGGTGAGTGTAACCAACTAAACTCAGTTTGATGTCTTTATTTTATTTGTGATGTAAGCACAGAATTCTTTTATCCTCTCCTGCACAAGATGATAGATGAGATGAGAGAAAGGAGGTCCTTCCCAAGTCATATAGTCTCATAGGATTGGTTTTCCTGGTTTCTGTGGCTCATATATTCCAGCCTTGGATGGGCTGCCAGTTCATCTCAGAATTACTGATTTTTGTCAAACTGAGTCAACTGGAGCAACATGAAATAAAGTGTTTTGTCACCCAGTCAAGGAATTGAAACCACAATCTTAGGATCATGAGTCTAACACCCTAATCACTAAGCCATGTGCCTCCTACACAAGGTAAAAACAACTCTGCTTCTCTTAGTTTACATGGCTGGCAGCAGAATATTCATTTAGTTCTAATGTCATTTCAAAACATAACTATGATGAGCAAGATGCAGTGGCTTGGTGGTTATGGTATTTTGTTTTGTAATAAGTTAATCAGGAAAAGAGCTGCATGGTACCCATGCACTTTATACACTTGTCCATAGTAGTAAGGTTGCTGTTACAAGTGCTCAGCCTAAATATATGCAGTTCTGTCTATGTTACTAGATGACTATTTTTATTTTTTATGGCCCATTCTATTGCAATCTAACCTGCTCCTAGTTCAGACATGCAGTTCTGTTGTGAAAGGTGTCAATTTCTCAACCATTCTTTCTTGAAATGTTTTAAATGAATCCTTAATAAAATTTATAGTCTTTCTGCTCATTTGCCTAATCTTTTGGATACCATTAGGTTTTTGTTTTTGTTTTTCAGTAAAGTTTCTTGCTTGGAATCCAGCAAGAAACTTGACTTGTACTGTTTACACATTCAGGAATAAAAGACCTGGTAACAATGAGATCAGATTGAGAAAAATCTCTGCTTTCCAAAGATTCTAATTTTATCAACTTTTCTTCCTTCTCTCTTTACTTCCATTAATGCCCTTTGATTGTCTATTGCAGGCTGTAAACAAGACGGGAGCAAACGCTACTGTGATATTCGTACCGCCTCCAGCAGCAGCTAAAGCTATAATTGAAGCTATCGATGCAGAAATTCCTCTGGTTGTGTGCATTACTGAAGGAATTCCACAACAGGACATGGTGAAGGTGAAGCACAAACTAGTCCGACAGAGCAAGACCAGGTTAATTGGGCCAAATTGTCCTGGAATTATAAAGGTAAATATTGAGCCAGGGCTGAAGAAAAGCACTGGCTCTGTAGCACTTTCTTTAATGCATAACTTCCTTTTTACTACTGTTATATTATTACTGATGAAATGAGACCAGTGAACTGGCAGAATCATTAGCGTGTCAGTCAAAATGCTTAATGTCATTTCTTCTGACTTTTTACATTCTAAGTTCAAATTCTGCCATGGTCAACTTCACCTTTCATCCTTTCAGAGTCGATAAAATAAGTACCAATCAAGGTATTGGAAGAAATCTATGTATTTGGCTTGTCCCCGCCCCTATCTCCCCCAAAATTTAAGGCCTTGTGCTTATAGTAGAAAGAATTCTAATTATTACTGATGAAATTGAGGGGTGATGGATTGGTATTTTGTCTGACACTGACAAAATACCTTGTATTATTTTTTCAATATTGTTTAAATCCTGCCATGGTCGACTTTGCTTTTGATCCCTCCAGAATTATTAATATTTGAGTGATGAGATGGCAGAATCGTTGCTGTAGTAATAAATGCCTTGCAATATATGTTCTAATTCTTTACATTCTGAGATCAAATTCCACCATGGTCAACTTTTCCTTCCATCCTTTTGAAGTCAATAAAATAACATACTGCTCAGGTACTGGGGTTGATATAATCGACTTATCCCTCCCATCAAAACTTCTGGCCTTGTGCCAGAATTTGAAACCATTACACTGTGTAACAAAATTTTAATTTTTTTTCTTGTCTTTGGTCAATAAGTGTTATTTCCTATTTGCTTCTATCTAGAAATCAAAAGAAATGACTACTATTCTCTTCAAACTTTGATTTTGTAACCTGGACATCAATGTTTTGAAACTGACCTATTTTCCATTACATTTCAGATTCAGCACTGAGTTGCTGAAGCAGAAATATCGTTATAAACAAAATATTTTGCTCAATACCACAGATTTTCTTGACCATAACCACTTGAGCATGTCCTTTAGTGGCTGACAATATGTACATCTCTAATTATGAGCAGGAGTAGTGGGGGAGCATCATAGCCATGTGTTGAGAGGGATTCATTGAGGTTTGAATAAATGTAACAAAAGCAAAGTTTGAAAGAAATATTAGCCATTTTTCATACTTTTTAGGGAAAAGCAAATAGGAAATAACGGTTGCTACACCCCAGGGACAAAAATCGTGTTACAGTGTAATTAGTATCATTAAGGCAACGAAATGGAAGAATTATCAATGTTGGAATAAATGCTTTGCATTATATTTTCCAGTTCTTTACATTCTGAGTTCAAATCCTACCAAAATTTGCCTTTCATCCCTCCAGGGCTGATAAAGTAAGAGTCAAGTACTGAGGTTGTTATCGACTAACCCCTCTCCTCAAAATTACTGGCCTTGTGCTTAAATTAGAAATCAAAGGCAGAATCGTTAGAGCATCGGAAGAAATGTTTGTGGCATTTCTTCTGATTCTTTACATTCTGAGTTCAAATCCTACCGACATCTACTTTACCTTTCATCTTTGAAGGGTCGATAAAATAAAGTACCAGTCAAGTACTGGGGTCAGTGTAATCAACAACTCACTGCCCCCATCCCCTTAAGTTTGCTATTTTTGTGTCAACGTTTTAAATCATTATTTATTTATTTATTTGAAAGCCTGGAGAATGCAAAATTGGTATCATGCCAGGACATATTCACCAACAAGGTAACATTGGTAAGTATGTTACTCTTAATATACGGGGAGAACTATAATAATAGGGAAAACGGGGGAGAACTATAATAATAATTCAAATTACTGTACATTTAAAACTATACTAGAATGTGTTTGGTCCTGAGAATCATCGAGAACATCAGATGGTACCATCACATTTCCAACAAAGAACTACGTGTGCACACACATCATCCCGCAGCCCTCCACCTCATAGCTATCCATCGCATGCGCTGGTACAGACATGTCCTCCATCTCCTGCTAGATCATCCTACCAGGGTATTACTCTCATTCGACGCAGCAGCTGTGGGCTGGAAGAGGCCTTGTGGCCTGCCCCGCACCAGATGGCTGGACGTGATTGGGGAAGAATTCCAGAGGCCCAATGTCACCTTGGAAGATGCAGAGGGGTTGACATGGGACCACCAGCAATGGAGAACACTAGTGAACCTGGTTGGCTCTACGCATGATGACATCTCGAGGACCACTAACCTGGGATGACTCCAGCTCCATCAAGCAAAAGCATGAAGCAAGCAATAACATCATGCATCAAAAGTGACATAAATAGTAATAGTCTCATAATACTAATGTAAATAGTCATCTTGGTATTTTTTAAAAATGCTATTGTGACATATATTGTGCCAAGTGATATTTGAATGGCAGTGGTTAGCACAAGCTCAGCCTTGATCAAGCAGACTTGCAAAGATACTCCAGACATACTATTCCATTTGCTTTTTGCTTTTTTTTTTTTCGTGTGTTGGGGGGGGGGGGATTAAGGGAGTTCTGGTTCTCAATTATGTTCTGTGTTCAATCAATGTTTAGTCTGTCATCATCTTGAGTTGGCCCAAGACCGGCTCTACATATTCTCGAGTGGTAGACTTAATCCATTGCTCAGTTTAGCACCACTATCTGGTCTCTTGGCTACATTTAACAGATCTTGTTTACTCTGTTGGAATTGTTCAATTTGGCTCTCCAGTTTACTAATAACTTTTGCATTAGGTTGTAGTTTATTCCCCTGCAGCAGTCTCAGAGACTCCACAATAATATCGTGGATGTGGTTCTGTCCCCTTAGCCTAAGCCAGTCAGGAATAAACTGTGGCCTGCAGCATTTTCTAAATGGCATGCCTAATGAAAAACTCTTTTCTTTTATGGATTTGTGGCCATGCCGGGGCACCAATTACCTTGAATTTTTTTAGTAGTTCAGCCCACCTGATTGTGAGCCACATCTCATGCAGCCTGTTTTTCAAAAATGCTGCCTAACCTAAGCCATAGAATAATTTGCCAACATGTTTTCATTTGAATGTAGCACTTCAAATCCAATGTTTATTTATCTCCTAGGGGGTTAAGATGGACAAGTAGATTAAGCATTAAACTATCTGCTCATAGTTTGTAAGTTCAACTCCACCTCTATGCTTTCTGTTTTTTAACTGGCCAAAATATTTCATCGTACGTTGTCTCGATTCATTTAGCTACTCAGAATAGGTACCATTATTATTTAGGGAATATTATAAGATAGACTAGCATCCTATCCAAGAAACTTTTTTTTTTTTTTTGCTTCATGCCATGGAATTGGTGCTAAGCACTGGCCCTCAAAGGCTTTTAAGTGCTTTGGAGATATTTACATTTTGCATATTTGCTTTTGTTATGATTACTTGCTAGCAGGTAGATAGATAATTTGTCAGATTTTCTAATGAATAAATTGAAGAAAAACTGATCAATGGATTCAGCATTCCCATCTAATTTTCTGTGTTTCTATTTCTTTATTTTTTCTCCTTTATGAAACACTTATTACCAAGGAATTGTTTCACGTTCCGGCACTCTAACGTATGAAGCTGTGCATCAGACAACTGCTGTAGGCCTTGGACAGACATTGTGTGTTGGTATTGGCGGCGATCCTTTCAATGGAACAGATTTCATTGATTGTTTGGAAGTCTTCATCAAAGACCCTAACACAAAAGGTAAATAATAAAAAATAAATTATTTTCTATTGTTTTAGTCCTGATACTAACAGAAATACCAAATTATTTGCCTTTGCAATGCATTTATTTATATTCAGAGATCAAGTCTTGCCATAGTTAATCTACAAGTTTGTGGGGCATAATCTAATGAGGTGAATACAGTCATCAATTCTCCTTCTGATATAGATTTGTGACCTATCAATGTTAGAGATCAATATTTATAACAGTTTATGTACTAACACCACTTTCATACCAGGTTTTTAAGGTGTCCATCCATTCACAAAACATTCTTTGATTAAAGTTTGTCATCACTGCCATGTTCTTGGGAAAAAAATATTCTCAATGCATCAACAGACAAGGCTGTGTAGTTAAGTTCGCTTCCCAATTACATGGTTTCAGGTTCTGTTCCATTGTGTGGCACCTTGGACAAGTGTTTTCTAATATAGACCTAAGTCCATCAAATCAATTAGGTAGACGAAAACAGAAAGCTCATTGTATACGTGCGTGTGCTTGTATCTCCTCGTCTTAGATGTAAATAAGTTTCACTGTCATAAAAGTGGTGTCATTTGTTTCTAACCTCCCATGAAAACACATCCGGTCATGGAGAAGTATGACCTTGCTTGGAAACAAGCAAGGGTTAGCATTTTTAAAGAGGTAGGGTGTGATTTGATGCCAAGGAAACTGGAAATATGCACCAATCCTATTATCAGAGTCGGGGAATTAGAAAGCAGAAAAGATTTCTTGAAGATATTTATATGCATGTTAATTTTTGTTGTTTGCCTACAAAGCTATTCCAGCCATGATCATCCCATTTATTTAGGACTACATTATTCAACATATCTTGTTTTTTTTTTATTCTTTTCTAAGATAGCTGGGTGTGGGTGCCCTGTAAAGTGGTTGGCATTAGGAAGGGTATCCAGCCATAGTAACCATGCAAAACAGGATTGGAGCCTGGTGCAGCCCTCTTACTTTCCAGCTCCTGTCAAACCATCCAGCCCATGCCAGCATGGAAAACAGACGTTAATTGATGATGATGATAATGTTACTAGCAGATGATGTAACTAGTGGGAGGGTACCTCATTAGTGTCGGGCAAAGCTAAGATACCAGTCCATATAGATGCAAGATAGCTCTATTATTTCGTGTGAATGTATGTTTAATTGTTATATTTTATACTTTCATGTGTGTTATAGAGCAATCATCATCATCCTTTAATGTCCGTTTTCCATGCTGACATGGGTCGGAGTAGGATTTTAGAAAGTCAAGACTGACATAGTTTCAATCCTCTTCACTTACACCATTAATGTTCCTGGGAAAGTTACAAATGTTACACTCTCTCTGCCAATGAGGGAGCCTCTAAGCAGTCAGTCAACTTGCTAGAAATAACAGCTAAATTGCCCTGAAACCATACCTTACCATTTTCTAAAAAAAATGGGTGGGGGCACATATAGTGTAACTCTGGATGTTTTGTCTGAAAATAATTGAGGATGATCATGAGTAGACTGCTTTGATGCTAGGTCTCCTTGTTTAGGTTCCAAATACCTAAAGCTCAAATAGTCATGACCAAGGTGGTATTAAGAGAGGCCAGGAGTAGCATATCTGTTGTGTTGGGATGGAGTATATAAGTACTCAGACTGAGTACCCAGTGCAAACAGTGGGTGCATAAAACTTGCTGTAGGATCTCTGGCAGATTAAAAAAGAGCATAGATTCTAAAGGAGCCAATACCATAAATGGAACCCATAACCTCTAGCCTATGGCTCAAGTTAAGTGTATGGTTTTTGTTACCTCTGTGTCCTAGTTAGTACTGGATTGAAGTAGGAGTTTTAAGAGCAAATATCTACAAGAAAGTTATAGAAGTTTAGGAAGCTGTTACATGGAATGCAGAATGAACTATTACAGAGCTGATAGAGGAATACCTTGAAAAATCTGGGATTAGATCTGAGAATGTTGGGGTTTTTTTTTTTTTAGATGAGATGACAAAGAATCAAAGGGATATGCAGTACAGCTAACTTTCCCAAACTGGGGAAATAGTGATGATTCAATCAAATATAGTTTGTTTTTCTTTCCTCTCTTTAGTCTGAGTATAAATGACTGTACACATGTTTTGCAGGGCCCTGAAGACTGGTGAGGGAAAGGCAATAAAAACTACAGATCCACCCCACCCCCCTCTCCTCCTGTAAAAATTTGCCTTTAAGAAATCATTGTGTAAATGTACTTTATTCATTTGTTGGGTTTTGTTTTTTATCAATTTCAGGAATTGTTCTGATTGGTGAGATTGGTGGCCAGGCTGAGGAAGATGCTGCTGAATATTTAAAGGAGCACAATAAGGTGAGCTTAGTTGTCTCATAATTGTTTATGTTGTCCATAGTTTCTTTCTTTTTGAAGTAAAGTGGTGGCTGAGTTAATAAGGTACCAGGAAATAGCCACTAAAAAGGTTGGCAATTTATATCTTACCACTATGTTGTTTGAGGTAGCTAAGAGAATTAACTATCAAATGATTCTGTTTTGAGATTACCTAAATAGCTGAGTTAACAAGGTACCAGAAAATCTCAATCTAACCAAAAGGTTGTGTTTGAAGTCACCAAGATAATTAACATTTAGTTGACTCCGTTTTGAGTCCACCTAGTTGTAATTACATGTATATATATATATATATATATAGCTACTGTAAACTCGCAGCGAAGATCAGAATGAAACTTCACCACACGCAACAGTATGATACCTACTTTTTACCATCTGATCAAGACGCATAAATAGGGACTTGATCCCACATCTGACCCATAGTTTCAGGCATAGAGGCTTGATTCAATAAGAATTCGTGTCTCCTGTTCAGAATCCTGAGCCCCTAGTGTCGTCTTTCCCGAGTCATGTCAAAAGCCCAGGTGAGATCATTCAACTCCGGTACCGCATCGAGCACACCACAATCAGACGGAACGGGTATACTTCCATCTTGGACCTTGACTCCCTGTATACCTCGGCTCTTGCCCTTCCTGTTGTCTACCTAATCTGGAAATGTGTTGGCCCCTCGGTCTTAAATTTTGTCGGAGTTACTTCCTCCGATATCCACCATCTACTCTCAGTTATATTTGCCAACACACATTTCGAGATCCTTGGAAACACGTATAAACAGTGTTCAGGCCTTTCAAGGAGAACCAGCCTCACGGGCCTGATTGCTATCACGTACCTAGACCGGCTAAAGCGTAAGGTACTCAGTACCTGACACTCATGCGTCTTTTACACCAAGTATGTCGACAACATTCTCATGCTCACCCAATCCCACGAAGACGCATTCACAATACTAGAGAATTTCAATAAGTTGGACCATGACATTAGATTCGCAATTGAACAGCCAAACAGTGATGGTTCCCTCTCATTGCTTGACTTTCGGCTATACATCACGGAGCGAAAATCTACTGAAAACAATCTTTCCGGGAACTCTTTATACATTACAAGTCGTCCCTCCCCATCAAGGTTCAAATGAGCTACGTGCATTATGAGATCGTCCAGGTACATAATCGTTGCAGTGACAACACCAGTCGAGGCTCACATGTTGCTCAGTTCCTGCAGTTATTCAGAGCAATGAATCTCCGACGTCCGTTGTTAACCCCACACACGTTCCCAGGCCAAACCCACGTGGCAGGAGGGATCTCTCCAAGATCTGATTCTTTAAGATTTCTCCACTTTAATGAGAAGAACACATCCGCCATTTACAATGATATCCACAGGGAAGGACTCAAGATGCTGCTGGACCATTCAGGACCATTCAGGACCGTTCCTACGTAAAAACATGTCAACGTGGTGTGAAGCGCAGAACCCTGTATACTGGGGAACTGTCCTATCCGCAACACTACCGTGTATCTACGTACATATGTAGTTTACCAAATTCGATGCTCCAAATGCAACTATCGGAAGTACAGCCCCCACCCCACCACATCCGAATGAAAGTCCTGTGGCTGTAATATATAAAGGCTTTTGTAAAACTATCTGCATTGTCAGAAACTTTCAGATTTTCTTTGCTCTTACTTCTTCTTTTCTTCTTCTTCTTCTTCTTCTTCTTCTTCTTCTTCTTCTTCTTCTCCTTCTTCTCCTTCTTCTTCTTCGTCTTCTTCTTCCTCCTCCTCTTCTTCTTCTTCTTCTTCTTCTTCTTCTTCTTCTTCTCCTTCTTCTTCTTCGTCTTCTCCTTCCTCATCTTATTCTTCTTCTTATAATTATTGTTGTTGTTGTTGTTGTTGTTGTTCTTGTTCTTGTTCTTGTTCTTGTTCTTCTTCTTCTTCTTCTTCTTCTTCTTCTTCTTCTTATTATTATTATTATTATTATTATTATTATTATTATATGTAACGCTAACCAAAAAGGAAACAATATATAGATCACAGAATGTGGATATCATGGTGCAGCGACACGTGGTTCAAGAAGTCCTTTTTAACATAAATTGATACATATTAGCGATAGAAAATAAATGTTCTCAAGAAGAGAGAGAAACTCGAAAACAAAGACATGATACATTAACATACGGAATAAACAGAATATATAAATTACTAAGAGAACTTTGCATAATGTCTTCATAATGTACGTTGCATAATGTCTTCATTAGCACCCCTCCACGAGCTGTAAGTCGCTTTAAATCGCTTAGAATCGTCAGTTCGCGGTTTTATGGGGTGTATGGCATTGCTCAGGTAACGCCGGGTAATAAGCCGAGAAATGCAACAAACATCTACGATAGATAAAACTATGTAAATACTTAAATAATTGAAGAAATGAAAAAAAAATGTGGAAACGATAAAAAGAACGTGTGGCATAGCCCAGCTAACGCCGGAGTAATAAGCCGAGAATTGCTGCATACATCTACGTAAAAAAAAATACATGGAATTAATTAAGTGAAGGAAATGAAAATAAAAATACTATAGATTAAACAAAAAGTAAAAAAGGAAGGAGAAAGAAGTAATGAAAATACTTGAATTAAAAGGGATATCAGCGAAGAAAATGTGCGACCTCTATACAGGCCATCGCTCGAGATGGCCTGTATTGAGGTCGAACGATTATTAGCAGGAAATAGACAAGAGTAGAAGTGGGTTCAAGAAATAGAGCTACTAAAAGATATGGAAGGGACAGAATAAGTGGGACGAAAGAGGAGGGAATTGAGTGTGAAATAGCGTTAGGCCGAATTACTGCTATAGACCAATTTAGAATATTCTGTCAAGTTTGAACGTAAAACTCTGTCCCTTCATTGCTGAACTGGACAACATGACTAAGGTCATTGAATATGTATAAATTCCGACTAAAATAATGTTTAAAGGGATGATATAGCAAGCTATATTTTTGTATTATAATTACTATATAAAGATGTCCTAAGACATAACAGTCTGTAACGCTATCCAAAATGAAACATTATATAGATCACTGAATGTGATATCATGGTGCAGATGCACCTGCATTACATAGAATGAGACTAGGGCTCAATAAATCCGGTTTAAGATACATTCATACATATCAGCTATAGGAAATAAATGTCAAGAAGAGAGAGAGAGAGAGAGAGAGAGGGAGAGTGAGAGAGAGAGAGAGAGACGAACAAAAGAAACTATTCGGCCTCTACAGAGATGTCGTTCTAGCCATCTCCAAAGCAGCTAACGGGCATACCCTGCACAAGTTTAGGAAATACGTGATTAACACCCATAACTCCATATGGATTAAATTTAATATAGAGACCAACCTGACCGTCGTAAACGTCTTGGACGTTACCTTAGATTTAAACTCAGGTACATACAAGCACTATCGTAAGCCAAACCAGAGCAGAGGTGACTGCGTGGAGACCTCATTCTGGCTGGCCTACAACATCATCAACAGGAATGTTAATCTACCTATCCAGGAATTTTTCACACCTGCGCCCCAACGCGGTCTCCGTGGCCACGTGCACAAACTATATTTACGGCACTTCCGACTCAACAGGCGGAAGGCAGCATTCTCCATCCG
>JAOPUL010002961.1:26446077-26457168 GCA_027564515.1 Octopus rubescens
TGGAGTGGTTGGCGTTAGGAAGGGCATCCAGCTGTAGAAACCAAGCCAAAAAAAATAGACTGGAGTCTGGTGCAGCTTGCCAGTTTCCAGTCAAACCGTCTAACCTATGTCAGCATGGAAAACAGATGTTAAATGATGATATATATATATGCGCATGCAAGACCACCATTATATATCTTACGGTTCCTACTGATCATTTTCTCTCCCCAACCCTTTTCCCCCTTACTAGATGTGAGTAGCTATGCAGATCCCTCTGCGGGAAACCTGCTCTTGTCCCTTAGCATGAATCTGATCCCACCACTTCCAGGCCTCGGTGTTCTGTAAACTGCATGGTGATCTCAGTAGTGCAAATGGCATGATAAAAAGGACCTGGCCCATGCTGTAAAGTAGTTGGTGTTAAGAAGGGCATCCAGCTCTAAAATTCTTGCCTAAGCAAACATTGAAACTCAATGCAGTCCTTGGACACACTGCATCCTGTCAAACCGTCCAACACATGCTTGTATGGGACATAGATGTTAAATGATAATGATGATTGGTTTAGTGCAATGTTTCCCAACCTATTTTCCACTTGGCCCCATTATAACTTTCCATAAAAATGGAACCAGTGGTTGGAAAAAAAACTGTATTTTTAATATTTCATAATTATATACTTTCCTTAAAGAAATATCCATACTAGGGCATGAGAGTAATGCAATACTGTAGCAAACAATCTTCACACAGTTTGCTTGTCTGGAGGGATTAGTTTAGCTAGGCTGAGTATAGGTGTAGTATGTTTGGCAGGAGGGAATGGTTTGGCCAGGCTGGGGTATAGGTGTAGTATGTTTGGCAGGAGGGAATGGTTTGGCCAGGCTGGAGTATAGGTGTAGTATGTTTGGCAGGAGGGAATGGTTTGGCCAAGCTGGAGTATAGGTGTAGTATGTTTGCTCTGGAAAAAAAAAGATTTTCACAATTCTATGCCCCCCCCCCCTCTTTTAAAAATTTAAAAAAGAATTTTGGTTCTCGGACCAGGCCCCATGTTGGGAATCACTGGTCTAGTGCAAAATACTGGTCAGGTTTTTGGTAGGGGGTCAGGAGAGTGTTATTTTGAAGATTATCTGTAGAGATACTTAACTTAATAACAGTCTAGGCATGGTTGCCTTGGCTGATGGTATTGTGTAGTGATACATTGTTGTGTGATAACTGAATGTGTATTTTGGTGTAGGCAGTTTGTATGAAAAAGCATTGCCAAATTATGGCTTTGTTAAAGTGGGTTTTTACTGCTTACTTATTTGTACTGTGTAGTGCAGTGTGTATGATAGCTGCTGAATGTATATATTAACCCTTTAGCATTCAAACTGACCATATCCAGCCAAAATATTCTACATGTTTTATGTTCAAACCAGCCAGATCCTGCTTCTCGCACCTACTATGCAATGTCCTTCTAAAATAAGTAATCACATCATGAAAATCTCAAAGCTACAAGATAATCCATGATTAATTCAAAACACAAAACAATGTGTAAATAGGCATTACATTTAACAGAATAATTTGAATGCTAAAGGGTTAAAGTAGTAGCAGTGTGTGCAAGAGGTGTCAATGAACCTTTTTGTCATATTTCTGTTTTATGGCTTTCCACCAGGTCAACATTGATGCAGAGAACTCTGACAATTCTAGTGAGATTAGTTTCACCTCGACCAATTCTGATATCAGCAAAGTATGTGAGACATTGCTGTTTATTATTATTATTTTCCATTCTGCTTTTTACTGCTACTGTTTCGTCATATTCATACACTTACTGATTTACTCACACTTATCTCATCTTGCTTTTTATCATGTTTCACCTTACTATCCCCCCCCTCTCCCAGTTGAACATTGATTGGTTATTTTTGTTTAGCTCAGGTGAGCCTTCATCCAACAGACCTGTGGTTAAGGTCACCTACTTATCACCAATGCTGTCTCTTCTTTTGGCCAGTGTATTTAGGACTACATTATCTCTGTGTATCTTTACATTCTTTGATGGCAACTTATGTAGTATTTCTAGCAAGTCTTGCAACCACATACAGGTTCATAGTACTGAAGATGGAGGTGGGTCAAGATATCCTATGTGCATTGCATAAATTTAATTAAATTGTTTCTAAATTGATTTGGTACTGGAGAGGAGATGAATATCTCTCCTGGATAGGATGTAGGTCAATTGCAGGTTGATTTTCCTGTGATAGGAATTGAACCTGGTACTGCAATAAGCTAGTAAAAATATTACTTGTGTCAATTCCATGATTGTCTCTGCTTATAATTGTGTGTTAAAGCTAGCTCTAGTAAAGACCAACATGAAGCTAAATGAATTTGATGTGATGAAATCTTTTGACACTGGCCAGTGTTCAGCTTTGGTGAACTCATACCCCTTGGCAGTCCAGTAGTGCATCATCACAGTCATTCATAGCTTGAACTTATATCAAATATATATCGCTTTAAAAATTCTGGGATTTTTTATTTGGGATTTGGAAGCCAAGATGAACGGTATTAGGGGATTACTGATAGGGGATATAGTGATGTGATAGTGTGCATAGACGTGGTGTTAAAAAAAAAAAAAATCCTTCAACCAAGTATGCAAATTCTCAAATATGTACCCACCTACTTGCTCGTGAAAAAATAATATATATGTAAGTTCAAGACCTTAAACTTGTAAATAAATAATCCTTGTTGGCTGCTACCTGTTGAGGTAGTGCAGCTTCTTAACAGGCCTTTAAGGGGATTAAGGTGAAGGAGATAAACAACAATTGCAATGACTATATTGAGAAATATCCATTTTGAAATATGTAATTACACATTGTTACTGTACTGGTACTGTAGTTTTATCAAACTCTCAGCATCTAGCACAAACACACCCCATGCAATATTGCACTGGTCACTCAGTTGAGCGGTCTTATGTGAGTGGGTTGGTGACCTCACTAGTGTTTGTTGCCATGGGGGGGGGGAGCACCTGGTACATTCTATAAATTGGTTGGCATTAGAAAGGGCATTCAGTTGTAGAAAGTATGCCAAAGCAGATAGAGCTTGACACTTCTCTGGCTCTTTGAGTCCTGTCATACTATCCAACCCATACCAGCTCTATGAAGACAGACATTAAATTATGATGGAATATTCTAGAATCTTTTTCTTTTCCGTTTCATTTGCTTTTTGCACATTAGATTGTTATAATTTAATATTTACAAAAGTCACTGTATACATTAACAAGCTTTGTAGCTATTTATAGTTCTCAAAATGGTGTTTTCAAAGGCATAACCTTTGAAGATAATAGCGTGTATATGTATACAAGGATTTTTTTCATTATATTGTTTGTCCATGCAAATGATTGATAGTTCCTTATCTTATCCATCCAGCCACTTGTGCACGCCACCTATTAACCTTCAACTTGACCCTCAAATCTCTAAAAAAAAATATAATGAAAATAAAATTACTTTTAAACTCCAATTAATAAAGCAGTAAAATTAAAATCTTACCAGACAAATAAAATTTTACAATAAAATATTTTAACTTATTGACCTTAGACATGGCTGTGTGGTTAGAAATTTACTTTCCAACCACATGGTTCCAAGCTCAATCCCATTGCGTCGTACATTGAGCAAGTATCTTCTAAAGCCTCAGGCTGACTAATGCCTTATGAGTAGATTTGGTAAATGGAACGCGCACACACATATCTGCGTGTGTCTGTGTTTGTCCCTCACCGCCCTGCGTGATGGTGTGTTAACCTCCCCATAACTTAGCAGTTCAGCAAAAGAGACTGATAGAATAAGTTCAAGGTTTAAATTACTAAGTGCTGGGGTCAAATTGTTGAACTAAAATTCTTCAAGGTGGTACCCCAACATGGCCAGTCTTATTTCAATTGGTTCTCTCACTGGTTACAATCTAATATCTTGGATTTGAACTAGGATTTTCTGTTTCCAAAATAAAGTTAACTATGCTCTTATCCATGAGGTCATTGAAGCATGTACTCATTCGCAGCCAGGACATCTGGTGATGATACGAATGATAACGAAATGTAGATATGAATAAAAACCTGGTCACTTCTAAAGTTGAGTTAAATTAGTTTGAGAAATCATCTTATTAACAAGAACTTCCCCTGTCTAGCACACACACACACACACTCAAACGCTCATTGTGACTCTCTTTATAACATACATTATTTTTATTATATTTATAATTCAAATTCAGTTATAATTTATAAATTGGTACACTAAAAATTATGTAGATGATATATGTATATAATTGTTTTAAGTCCTGTAATCGGTTTATAAATTTTTTTTTGTGGTATATAGCAGTAATTATATTGGGGTAGCAACAAAGAAGATAATGGTTTGGTTTTTGATAGGCTTTCTGTTTGCATGTGTAATTTTTGTAAACATTGTTTGTCGTTGGATATGCTAAAATTCAAACACATCATATATATGTACACCTGATCATTTGGCTGCCTGGATGTAGGCAAATTTGTATACATACCACATTTATTTGTATATAATGTGTACCACTATTTGTGAGCACTGAAATCACAGAAAAACTATCACACCTGTATAATATGCGGTGTGGCTGTGGCAAGATATTTGCTTCCCAACCATATGGTCTCAAGTTCATTCCCATCGCATGGTACCTTGGGCAATTATTTTCTATTATAGCCCTGGGCTGGCCAAACCCTTGTGAGTGGATTCGTTAGATAGAAACTGAAAAACAAACACACCTATATATATGTGTGTGTGTATGTATAGTGTGTGCTACTGTCTTCTTGCCATGATATCATGTGATAGTTGTAAACAAATGTCACTGCCATGCAATCTGTGTCCTTTGTTTCTAATCATCCACGAAAACATGTTTAGTCATGGGAAATATTACCTTCCTTGGAAAAAGGTGAGGGGTGGTGATGGGAAGGGCTGTAGGAAATCTGTCCAGCCCATTGCAAACATGGAAAAGTGGATGCTAAAACGATGATGGTGGATAAAAAAAAAGTGTTTAGTCAGATTTATTATAATTGCTGTGTGAATACATTGGTAATGTTCAAAGTTCACTTTCAGTTTTGGCTGTAAGAGTGAATTGTCAAATTGTATAGAAGGATTAAAAGAGGTAATGCAGAATTGAAACACTTCCATTATACTTCCAATTCAGTTCTTTCATTAGAAATGTATAGGTGCTGGCATGGCTGTGTAGTAAAGAAGTTTGAACCTGAAACCATGTGATTGGGAAGTAGTTTTAATGTGTGCCCCTCTTGGACAAGTGTCTTTTACTATATCCCTGGGCCAACCAGAGCCATGTCAGTGGATTTGGTAGACAGAAACTTAAAGAAAACTTGTGTGTATATTTAGATATATATATATATGAATGTGTGTGTACCGTTGTCTTGACATCATGTAATGGTTGTAAACGAGCATCACTGTCATACAAGCAATGTTGTTCATTTCTAGTCTTCTGAACAAGGCATGTCTGGTCATGGGGAAGTATTATCATGCTTGACAACAGGTAGGAGGGTATCTGGCTGTAGAAAATCTGCCTGAACAAATTCATTCTCACCTATGTATACATGGAAAAGTGGACACCATCTTTGTGTTTAGCAATTTTAAAAATTAGAATTTGGAATGGCTTCACAAAGTATGGTTGGTTTTTATTTTTCTTTATTAAACTGGTGTCTGCAACATGATTTAACAAAACGTTCTTGTTTTAATAATAATGGAAATTTTCTATTAAATGGGAAGTTTTGTATTACAAAACCTGATACAGTCTCAGGCATGTTTGAACATGTTGGCATGTAAACCGGTCATATCCAGCCAAATAGTTTTCCTGTTTTATGTCCAAACTGGCCAGATCCACCCTTTCACACATACTCTGCAATGTCATTCTAAAAATAAGCAATTACATCATTGAAATCTCAAAGCCAAAGAGATAATGTATGATTAATTTAAAATAATGTAAATAAGCATTACCTTTGAGAGTAACCGGATTGCTAAAGGGTTAAAATGGTTTTTTTTTGTTGTTTTTCATTTTCAAGTTTTGTATTATAAAACCCTAAAGAGTCTCAGACAGGTTTATATAAAAAGGTTATAAATATTGAAAAAACTCAAACTCTAGATTTTACTGGACTTCATTTTTATCCATTGCCTTCTTTTTTCTTGGTTATTCATGGCTTGTTTTACTAATTTCAGAGTTTGGAATTTAAAGAGGATCGATCGCACATGCCACCCCCACTTTCAGCGAAGAAAGGGAAACGTTCAGTGAAAAGGACAAATTCAAGTGGTTCCCGGAGCCGGATACCTCTTCGGATGAAAAACCAGTGATTCAATGTGAAAATTAGGGTTTTTTTGTTTTTTTTTTCAATCGTAAGAGGGCAGTGGATATAATGTAGTTAAAAGCCTGGGGAGTGTTTTTTTTTTTTTTTACAAAAGGTTTTTGAAGGACCTTTCTCACTGTAAAATGGACATAGTGGGAGGTAGGTGAAAACAAGAGAAAAGGAAGGAAAAGATCTTGATAGTCTACAATATTGTCAGACCATTAGGAGTTTATTTTTGTTTCTTCAATAACATTTAATTAGATTTTTTTTTTTTCTTGTTTTTTCACAGCTACTTCCCACCATAATATTGTCATCTGCTGTAATGAATGGTTCTCTTTACACTCTAAACACACTGCCTCAATAAATGTAAAATGACGGGGAGAGACAAATAGTAGAAACAAGCTTGTGTTGCTATCATTTTTCAGACCATTTTACAAAGTTTTTTTTTATCCCTTTTTTACATCTCCCCATTCCCCAATTTGGGTTTGTTCTTTGCATTTATTTCTGGATCAGTAAAGTTGTTTTTTTATTATTATGAGTAAGGAAAAAATACATTTCCCATTTTAAAATAAAATGAGAATTAAAAAAAAAAAAATGAAAGGAACAAAGTTTATTTATCAACAAGAACCACATCGACTAATTTTAATATGGACAGAAAATAATCTGTTTTTTTTTTTTTAAATGTTGATTTATATTGTATATGTGCGTTTTCAATTTAAAAAAAATATATTTGTTTACATTTCATATTCTGCTGCATAAATCATCACCATTCAATGTCTTTTTCTCACTATTTCTCTCAACTCTTTCATTCTGTCTGTCTCTCTCTCTCTCTTTTGCCCTCATCTTTTTTCATGTTCAATCTTCTTCTCGCATTCAGTTTTCTACATCAGCCTCTCACACATCCACACGTTCTCTCTCACTTTCTCACACTCACTCTCTCTTTCTCTCTCACACACACTTTTCATATATTTCTATTTCTCCCTTTTCATCATCCTGCTATTTTTCTATCCTTTTTTTTTCCACTCCATTCATTCAATAAATCTTCACTTCAACACAATATATTTTATATATACATACACAACACACGTTATAATTATTTCTCCTCTCTTTTAACTAATCTTAATAAAACTCAAGCGACACTTTCTTTGTCATCAATTGCTTTCTTCCCATTTACTGTAATAATACTCTTCGAAATCTTCCATTAACTGTTCAGACCTCACTATTGATATTGCTTTCAAATTTTGACACAAGGCCAGCAATTTCGGAAAGTGGGTAAGTCTGTTTCATCAGCCCCCACGAAAAGGGTGAGAAGCAAAGTCGACCTGGGTGGAATTTGAACTCAGACCGTAAAGACGAACAAAATGCTACTAATTATTTTGCCTGGTGCACTAATGATTCTGCCAGTTTGCTGCCTTAAGTCATCATCATCCTTTAACGTCTGTTTTCCATGCTGGATATTAATTGAATTAATAACATTGTAGTTTCCTTTGCATTTCCACTGTTATTTGGAAAGGGTTGATTTGTTGCAGCATCCTATTTGTTCCTTATACTTATATGGTATTATCTCGGGGCCTCTTGTCATCTCCTTAGTGGGGCCCAGCGTCTGACGATCTTTTCTCACCACTTTGTCTCAAGAATTCCTGGCTCTACCCTTTCTACAAGTTCCCTTCACAAATAGAGATCGGCACTTCTTTATGCAGCTGTCCTCATTCATATGGATCACATGACCAAACCAGTGCAGTCTTCTCTCTTGCACACATCTGCTGGCTTAATTTCTTTCAAGCCTTCACATGTCCTCTGCAGTCACAGCCTATGTTTCACTGCCATGTAGCATAGCTGTCTGTACACTGGCATCATACAATCTGATTTTCACTCTGAGGAAGAAGCCCTTTGTTACCAAAAGAAGACAATTGGAGCCTGGCCAGCTCCTTTCAAACCATCCAACCCATGCCAGCATGAAAAACGGACGTCAAACGATGATGATGATTGAGGTGATCTCTGAATCTGGGATTTGATTTTTCATTCTTGGTTGAAGTTATTTCACTTTGCATACACTTTTAATACCTTATGGAAATGCATGAACGTCACATTTGTTTCTGCCTTCCTCCCAAATGTAGACTTTGCTTTTGTGCATAGTCAAAACGTGAGTGGAGGGAAAGAGGAAGCAAAAGAAAACTGTATTGAGACGGTTAGTTAACTGAAATTGTTAGTTCTGTTGGAAAGAATGAACATTGCTACATTACAACTCGTGTTTGTATTTAATTGTTGGAGAGGATGAGAGAAAATGAACACATAAACAATATCATTATTCGCCTGATGAATGCTGTTAATGTTTCTAGAGATAGGCATGATTGCTGCTACATCTCATTGTCATTTGTCTGTTAACAATAGGGTATTGTGTTTTCATCAAAGCACTTCTATTGCTTAACATTTTTAGGAATGAAAGAAAAGGATTTTGTTATTTATGCAATGAAAATTTCATATGGTGCTTTTTAAAGAAAAATATTTTAACTTTTTTTTATATTTAAGTGTAAACTTAAGACATTTTAAAATTATGAACCGAACAATTAAAATTTCTTTTATCGTCTAAACGTCTTTCATATTGGCTTATTAAAAGTTTTATAAAATTAAATTTCAAGCAAGAAGCAGCTCTAATAATGTAGACATTATTGATATCACACGGTTTGTTCAAACGCTTTCAGGCTACAGGATTTCGTCCCTGGGGTGGGTGGGGGTAGTCCTTTTAAGATGGAGAATTAATAAAAAAAAAAAAATCTCAAAACCAAATGAAACGCATCACTTCCGTAGATGAATAGTAGATATCGATATTTCGCTGTTGAGGTATATAGTGTCTATTAATACTCTCAATCATTTTTTACCTTTGGACCCTCATATAGCCGCCATTCGATGTTTAAAAAGTCCTTTTATGTTTTTATATTAAGACTTGTATAAAAAAAATTTTGTGTATTGTAGAAATATAAACAAATTTTAACAAGAAAATCTTGGCCCTGTGAGGCCCAACGTCTGAAGATCCTTTCTCATCACGTTCCCTCCAGCACTACTAATTATTCATGGTAATTTTTCGTTTAGCTGGGCCATTCAGAAAGTCTCGCGGGCCACAGTTTGCTCATGACTGGACAGCCAAACATTGAGAGTGTATCACAGCTGTTTAGCTTGCCAGGAAATAGCAATCGAATCCAACACCAACTTATTTATGCAATTAAAATGCGATATGGTGCATTTAAATTTTTTTTTTTTTTATATTTTTAAAAAATATGCTTTTTATTTTTTTCTTAAGTGTAAACTTATGGCATTTTAAAAATTATGAACTGAACAATTAAAATTTTCTTTATCGTCTAATTGTCTTTCATATTTTCTTATTAAAAGTTTTATCAAATTAAATTTTGAGTCAGAAATATCTCTAATAATGTAAATATTATTGGTGTCATATACTTAACTTCTTCAAAAAGTCATATTAGATAACTTAGGCTTCGATACCAAAGACGGGATGGTCGTAGCTAGAACAGCTTTGATTATAGGTTTTCTGTTTGAACATAAATATGACCTGGGACTTCAGAAAAACCACCACCACTGTAAGTGGATGTTGATATGAAATAAAAGATTTATGTAAAGCGGTGCAGGTATGGCCGTGTCATTGAGGTGGTCCATTCACATCCACATAGATCTGGTTTCGATCATTCCATTGCTTGACACTTGAGGAAAGTATCCTCTATCCTTAGGCGGAAACTGTGGAAGTCCATCGTGTGTATCAGTGACACGTTAAATGCACACGCTGTGAAGTGGTTGGTGTTAGGAAGGGCATCTAGGCCAAATCAAACTGGAACCTGGTACAGCTTGCAAGCTCCGGTCAGACCGTCCAACCTATGCCAGCATGGAAAACTGACATTAAAGGAGGAAGATATAAATAAGTTGTTTGTCCCCCCCCCTTACAACCGGTCTTGGTTTCTTTCCGTCTCTGTAACATAACGGAACAGCAGAAAAGACCCATAGAATAGATACCAAGCCTATAAAAGAAAGAAAAAAACCAGTGCTAAAGTCGATTTGTTTGATTGAACCCTTCAAGGTGGTTATCCCCACCCTTCAAGGTGGTTATCAAGTGAAAGAAATGTAAAAGATAAAAGCCTCCAGCTGACCAATTCCTTGTGAGTGCAATTTGGTAGGCGGAAAATATGCAGAAAGCCATTGTGTGTTTGGGTATAACGTGAAACGAAAATATGTGTTTATTCTGTCCGAGTTACATAGACACTCCCTTATTACTCTTATTGACTACCATCAGAAATACTGTAAATTAATAATGATAGGCTGGTTTATATAACCAATGAAGTTATTGTTCTTAAAATATAACTGAATAAATTGCCTTGAGGATGCTTTGCAGAATAAAGCTCGTCATTAGAGAAGTCTACTATAATGGGTCAAAAGAATATTGGTGGAACTTAGTAATTAAACCAGCTACCAAGTTCAAACACAACCAGCCAGATATTGTTGTGTGGGACTGCGAATTAAAAGTATTCTGTTGTAGAAATCAGCTGGATACCAATTAGGTCAGGAGAAAACGTCTATTGGGCCATTGCTAAAGAGTTTGCAAATCCCGTATCTAAGATACACTTACAGTCTCATTTATTATTATTATTATTATTATTATTATTGTTGTCGCTTTGGCTTGACGTGTATTTTTGTGCTCCGTGGAAGTTGGATTATTTTTGTTATTTGAAGGTTTGTGAACCGTTTTTTTGGAACTTTTTTGTTTTTGAACCTCTTCTGGTGTGCAGAAGGGGTTCGTT
>JAOPUL010002961.1:26457268-26469029 GCA_027564515.1 Octopus rubescens
GTAGGTCAGACGGGAAATGCACTATCAGAACGTTCACGCGTGCACCGACAACAGATTAGAGACCCAGATGTCCGTCAAATACCTTTGAGTAACCATCTAACAACATGCGGTCGGAAAATATATATAATATTTCTATTCTACAAACTACATAGCCCAAGTGAAATCGGGAGTAAAATCAGAGAAAGGTACTTTATTGATAAATTTGAACCCAAGATAATTGAACAATAATAATAATAATCCTTTCTATACTAGGCACGAAGGCCTGAAATTTGGTGGGGGGAGGGGAGTAGTCGATTTTATCGACCCCAGTGCGTAACTGGTACTCACTTTATCGACCCGGAAGGAGGAAAGGCAAAGTTGACCCAGGCGGCATTCGAAATAATAATAATAATAATATTTAGAAGTAATACTTCAACTGCTAAGACTACGACCAATAACAACAACAACAACAACAACAACAACAACAACAACAATATTAAAGGTGCTCATGTAGCTACGTCAACATGAAAAAGTCAGTAAAATACTCTTATTTAGGGTTAAAAGTTCTATTACCATAGCTATTTCTACCACCACCATCACCAACAGCAACAATAATTAAAGTGACGATAATGATGATGATGATAATTGAAGTGTAAAAATCTCGGAGAAATGTTATTTACAACTATTTTTAAAAAATAGCCAAACAATTACTGTTTCAGCCAGGGTCAAAATACAGGACTCTTGACATGTTCAACAAACCGTGACGCTTAAACCAAACGCCAATCAGCTTAAGTAAATACAGTGAAGCCAATCACTGATTGGTCAGAATGCAGTTTGCAAAACTTAGCACTCTGGAGCCTGTACAAATGTAGTTAAGGCACACATTTTAGCCATCTCACTACAGTCGTAAATTGTAAAGCATGACTGTCACAACTACTACATGAACCTGAAGATTGTATAGATTAATGCATGAAAGTACTAGTTCAATCAGAATTAACATTTAACATTTTAATCATTTTATTTTATTATATTATCTTATATTACATTATTATAAGATTGTAAATAAAACGGGAAAATCAGACAAAGTTGGAATTCCTTTTATCAATATATTCTTCTATACACAATCATACACACTATTTTAACCCCTTCCAAGAGCGCTTTCCTGGGGTTAAAATAGCAGTATTTTTGGCGTATCGTGTTGAGTTTGGTCTGGAGAATAATATTATATATATATATATATATATATATATATACAGTATATATATATAATAATGAACGGTAAAAAAATAACACTTAAGAGGACGCACATGTAGAGTGTATTGAATTCACGCTCGGATGGAAAAAAGAAGGAAAAAAGTACATTTAACGTTTCGGGCATAGCCCTTCGTCGGAAATAGGAGAGGGAAGAATCCGGTGGAAAGTAGAAGGTTGAGGAATGCACGTGTGGATCACATGGTGAAAGCGGTTTTCAAATGGTTCTTTTATTGATATCAAAGTTCTTTTAAAATAGTCTTCATATCTGTCTGTGTTGGTAGGAATGTTAAGCTACGAGCACACACACACACACATACACACACACAAAGTGCTGCACTGTGGAACTGCACCTCAAACCATGTGGTTTGGAAGCAAAGTTCTTACCACACAGCCATCCCTGCTCAGATGAGAAACTATTACACAATGCTATTTGGAGTACTGAAAAGACTTGCAGTTGTTATAAAAGAGGTTTCGTAGTTTAAAGGTCATGAAGAGGAAAGGTGTTCATTAAAAAATTGAAACTTTATGGTGATCATTGAATTAATTGCAGAGCCCAACACATTTTTAATTGAACATTTCGAAAAATGTAAGAATGAAAAAGATAATACTCTTCTATGACGAATTGATAGGAATCATGGGAAAAACAGGTACAACATGAAATTGTGAATTAAATTAAAAACCAAGACACCAAATTCTAGTCTATTATCGTTGACTATGACCTAATTCCTATTGACCAGTTGTTAATTGTGGTTAGATATTGTTATAATGAAAAACTCTGTGACAAAGTTTTAACATTTTTTACCAATAGGAAACCATTCATCCATGACCAAATTAGAAATCCTGAGTGAAGATAAGCTTTCACTTGAAAATACCCTTGGTCAATCCTACAATAATGGCTTTTACGTGAAGAACTTAGAGAAAAAAAAACTACAAATACTCTTTCAAAATATAAACAACAGACTATGTACCATGTGCAACTAATTTACTCATTCCTTTTGGAAAAGGAGGCAGTGCCTACAGTAACTGAAGTTGTTATTTTATATTTTGCAGGAGCTCTCTGTTTTATTTTGTTTGTTTTTTTACCTGGATCTCCAAAAGATGTTAAAGTTGGCAATCTAATCTTTTCTTTGAATGACTTAAGTGTTTACTAAATGGGCCGCAAACTATGAAGCAATTAGGAAAATTTGAAAACAATGCATGGGTATTTTATGAACTTGTGCATATATTTTTGAAGACTCAGAAATGAGATACAAATAATTTATGTCATATTTTGGTTAAGTCAGAATAAGCTGTTTTAATAGTCATTTTGAAAGAAGTTTTGGAACATTTCAACGATACTAGTAAGAAATACCAAACCCAGGGTGTATTAGAAGGTTATCTTTTGCTATCATCTTTACTTTCGTTTTCAAAGAACTCAAAGAAAATTCAAAGAACAGACTGGCGCACTGTGAATCAGGAGCAACCTTTTTGTTTGAACGTATCACCTCAGGTTATTCTGATGCAAATGTAATGTTACAAAAGACTTTTCAGAAGCAACTAGTGATAATAATTCTTTGAGTGGAACTGGAATTTAGAATACAAGTTCTAAACCAACGCTGTAACTGCTTGGTAATCTTGTTACATAAGGGGATTAACCTATCTTTTATCTTTTACTTGTTTCAGTCATCAGACTGTGGTCATGCTGGGGCACCGCCTTGAATTAGTCAAAATGAATCGACCCCAGTACTAATTTTTTCAAGCCTGGTACTTATTCTATCGATCTCTTTTACCGGACCGCTAAGTTACGGAAACGTAAACTAACCAACACCGGTTGTCAAGCGGTGGTGGGGGACAAACACAGACACAAAGGACACACACACACACATACACACACACACACACACACACATATATATATATATATATATATATATATACATATACGACAGGCTTCTTTCAGTTTCCGTCACAAATTCCCTCACAAGGCTTTGGTTGGCCCGAGGCTATAGTAGAAGACACTTCCCCAAGGTGCCACACAGTGGGACTGAACCCGGAACCACGGGGTTGGGAAGCAAGCTTCTTACCACACAGCCACGCCTGTATATATATATATATATAGGCACATAAGGATGTACAAACATAAATATGTGAATGTAAGCATAAAAACAATGTATAAGAACAAGATGAAATATATGTAAGTAAATAATAGGGGTAATGGAAAATTCAATATGGTTTCAGTAAGAGTTATCATCTGTGCATATTGTTCAGTGAGGGTGGGTACAGATATAAATAGATTATGTAAATTATGTCTAAAAGATGTGTACTGACAGGTCTATAGTAAACTTGCAGAGACCTGCAAAAATATATGGAGCATGTCTATAGTATGTATGTTGGAGGTTGATGAATTCTGCAACGGGTTAAGGAGAAGAAGACATCGACAGATGCATTGGTGCCGCTCGCTTCGCTTTCTGCCGTCTCCGTGCAGGACTATGGTCCAGACAGGAGATAAAATTGCGCACGAAAATGCGGATATATCAAGCTCTTGTTTGCAACATCCTCCTGTACGGCTGTGAAACTTGGCCAATGAGGGCAGGGGACCTACGCATGCTTCAGGTGTTCGACCATTGTTGCCGTCGTCACATCCTCCATGCTCAATGGCAGCAATTCATCTCCAAAACCACTGTTCGGGCAAGATGCAATATCTCCTCCCTCCAGCAAGCTCTTCACGAGAGACGTCTTTGCTGGCTCAGTCATGCTCTTCGCTGACAACCTGGTGACATCATCCGTGAATCCATCGACCCAGTACCACCTCAGGGCTGGAAGATACGCCAAGGGGGCCAACTGAAAACCTGGCTCAAAACAGTCAAGCAAGATGCCGAGCTGATCTTGGGCCCAGGCTTCTATGGAGTTCGTCAGTGGAACCACGAATGGTTGTCGCTCATATCTTCCATTGCGTTGGATTGCTGTGTATGGTCTGCCTTCATTCGGGATATGGTGAATTCGTTGGATGAAGCTGGCTCAACCGACCCAGGGTGAATGCCGTCACAAGTACAAAGTAAGTAAGTATGTTGGAGGCTGAGTGAAAGAGAGCACCAGAAGGTGGTGAATTAAAAGACAAAAAGTAAAACAAGGTGAAATACAATAAATTTAAAAAAAAAAGAACTGGTAAATATAAATGAGCAAGAATTGAAAATTTCATAGGTGCAAAAAATGGTGTTGTGAAATCTTACAAGGATAAGCAGCATTATTCAATGGGCAGCATGAAGGTATGTAGTATAAATTTCTTTTGATGAGGATATGAAGAGACCAATTCTAATTTAGTAGATGTAATTGTTGCATCAGGATGTTGTATTTCTTCAATAGATGGAGGTAACATTCAAAGCTGTTGATATATGCAGCTGCAGATTTGATAACTGACCACCTCCAGGCCATAACAGGAATTCAAGATGGGCAGCCCCTGGGAATTATTATATGCAGACGATCTTGCTCTCATGGGAGATTCTATAGCAGAGCTAGAAAGGAAATTCCAAGTATGGAAGCAAAACCTGGAATCTAAGGGTCTTAAACTTAGAAAAGACTAAGGTCTTAGTAAGCAAGGAAACAGACAGGACTCTACACGTTTCAGGTAAGTGGCCCTGCTCGATTTGTAGGAAAGGCGTAGGCAGGAATTCCATATGATGTACCCAGTGTAAGCTTTGGACACACAAGAGGTGCAGTGGAATAATGGGAAGATTATCGATTATCAAGGAAAATAGGGTTCATATGTGGAAGATGCATAGGAGCCATAAAAACTGCAGAAACCCATGAATTTGAGTTTATCAAATGCCTGGGAGGCTCTTTAGAGGTAGTGGATGAATTCTGTTACCTACGGGACAAGATTAGTAGTAGCAGAGGTTGTACAAATAGTGTAGTGGCTAGAATAAGAATAGGATGGAGAAAATTCAGAGAGCTCTTACCTCTGTTGGGAACCAAAGAATTCTCTCTACGTGTAAAAGGAAGACTGTATGACGCATGTATCCGAACTGCTATTCTACATGGAAGTGAGACATGGGCCCTGAATACAGAGGACATGCAGAGGCTAGAAAGAAATGAGGCTAGTATGCTTCGTTGGATGTGTAATGTAAGCGTACTTGTGCGACAGTGTGAGTGAACTAAGAGAGAAGCTAAACATAAGAGGAATCAGATGAAGTGCGCAAGAGAGAAGACTGCACTGGTTTTGTCATGTGATGCGGATGGAGGCCGAGAATTCCATAAAGAAATGCCGTTCACTCAAAATGGATGGAACTTGTGGAAGACATGGGACAAAGGACTGAAGGATGACCTCAGTACGCTGAACCTTTTGGACGAAATGGCAAAGGACGGAGATACTTGGCACCTTGCTGTATTCAAGAAGACCCGCCTGCATCAAGAGTCCTGTGCCTGTTAGGCACCCGTCCAAAAAGCGGCCGCATCAAGAGTCCTTGTTGCTAAGAAGTGGCCGTGTCAATAGTCCTTGTTGCTAAGTAGCGGCCACGTCGAGAATCCTGTTGCTAAGAAGTGGCCACATTGAGAGTTCCTGTTGCTAAGAAGTGGCCATGTTGAGAATTCTGTTGCTAACAAGCGACCGTGTCGAGTGTCTTGTGTTAAAAAGCAGCCGCATCGAGAGTCCTGTTGCTAAGAAGCGTCGTCGTCGAGAGTCCTTGTTACTAAGAAGAAACTGCATCAAAAGTCTTGTTGCTAAAAAGCAGCCGCATCGAGAGTCCTGTTTCTAAGAAGTGACCACATCTAGAGTTCCTGTTGCTAAAAAGTGACCGCGTCGAGAATCCTGTTGCTTAGAAGTAGCTGTGTCGAGAATCTTGTTGCTAAGAAGCGGTTGCGCTGAGAGTCTTGTGTTAAAAAGCGGCCATGTCAAGAGTCCAGTGGCTAAGAAAAGCAGCCGCGTTGAGAGTCCTGGTGCTAAAAAGCAGCCGTGTTGAGAGTTCCTGTTGCTAAAATGCAGCCATGTGGAGAGTCCCTGTTGCTGAGAAGTGGCCGCGTCGAGAATCCTGTTGCTAAAATGTGGCTGTGTTGAGAATCCTGTTGCTAAGAAGTGGCTGCATCGAGAGTGTTGTGTTAAGAAGTGGCTGCGTCAAGAGTCTTGTGTTAAGAAGCGGCCGCGTTGAGAATTTTGTGTTAAGATGTGGCCAGGTCGAGAGTTTTGTGCGAAGAAAAGCGGCCGCATCGAGAGTCCTGTTGATAAGAAAAGTGGCCGTGTCGAGAATCCTGTTGCTAAGAAGCGGCCATGTCAAGAGTCTTGGTTTAAGAAGCAGCTGCATCAAGTCAAAGCCATTTCTGGCAATACAAGGCATCAAAGAGATGTAAAATACGATTCTCAATTTAAAATAAGTCTGTGTTTTGTTCCTCTAAGCTTCTCTTATTTCATCTCTGCTATATTGTTATGCTAGAAATGTGAAAATATGTCCTTAGATGCAAGTTCCCACTCTACCTCGCTGTATGAACATTTTCTCTCCCGCCAACCCCTCCCCACCACCAATATGAAGGCGCGTTTGAGCGCATGCGCACAGGCTGCCACTCTATGAAGGTGATTTACACGCATGTGCATGGGCCACCAGGCTATGTATGTATATCTGTTATCTATTCCTCCACCTGGTCTATATGTTTTGTCCGTCCCTGGTCTATATGTCTGTCTGTCCCCAGTCTTTGTGTCAGGCTGCCCCTAGTCTATGTGGTCCGTCTGTCCCTGGTCTATATGTCTGTCTGACTAATAATCGGCTGTGTGTCGGTGCCACGTAAAAAGCACTTGTGACGGTGCCACGTAAAAGTACTAGCGCTGGGTGTCTGATGCTGGTGGCACGTTAGAAATACCCAGCACACACTATAAAATGGTTGACGTTAGGAAGGGCATCCAGTCATAGAAACCAAGCCAAATCAGACTGGAGCCTGGTGCAGTCCTCTGGCTTGCCAGTTCTGGTCAAACCATCCAACCCATGCCAGCATGGAAAATGGACGTTAAAGGATGATGATGATGATGACATACATATATATACACATTTATATCATCATTTAATGTTCATTTTTATATGCTTGGATGAAATTTATTTGTGGTAGATTTTGTATGGTTGGATGCCCTTCCTGTTGCCAACCCTCACCTGTTTCAAAGCAAGGTAAATATTTTCCCATGACCAGACATGTTCTCACAGAATATTGGAAATTAATGACACTGCTTGTATAACAGTGACACTCATTTACATCTATCACACGATGTTAAGACGGGACACATACACACACACATACTCACATATACATATACCATAGGCTTCTTTCAGTTTCCGACTATCAAATCCACTCAAGGCTTTGGTCAGCCTGGGTCTATAGTAGGAAACACTTGCACAAGGTGTCACACAGTGGGACTGAATCTGAAACCATGTGATTGGGAAGCAAACTTCTTACCACACCCATATGCCTGTGGCATTTATTCTGCCTCTTTACATTCTGAGTTCAAATCCTGCCAAGGTTAACTTTGTCTTTCATACTTTCAGGTTTCATAAAATAAATACCAGTTGAGTACTGTTCTCCTAAAATTGCTGGTCTTACACTAACATTTGAAACCATTATTATTATTAGTAGTATTACTATTATTGTTATTTAAGACGGCAATCTAGCAGAATCATTAGCACACCGGGCAAAATGCTTAGCAGCATTTTGTCTGTCTTTACATTCTGAGTTCAAATTCTGTCAAGGTTGACTTTGCTTTTCACCCTTTCAGGGTCGATAAAATAAGTACCAGTTAGACACTGGGGTTGATGTAATCAACTTACCCTCTCTCTCAAACTTATTGGCTTTGTGCCAAAATTTGAAACCTTTATTATTATATATCGTGAGTCCTGTTGCTAAGAAGCTGCTGCGTCGAGAGTCCTGTTGCTAAGAAGTGGCAGTGAGAGTCTTGTGTTAAAAAGCGGCCGAGTCGTGAGAGCAAAGCCTTTTCTGGCAATACAAGGCGCCAATGGGATGCAAAGTACAATTCTCAATTTGGGATAAGTCTGTGTTTGAGTCTAAGCTTGTCTTTTCGTCTCTGTTGTGTTGTGTGGAAACCTCACTGTATGTGTCTGACTAAGAGTTCCCAGTTCTTATGTCTGTGTGTGTGTCCCCCCCCCCCAGTCTATATGTTCCCGGTCCTTATGTCTGTCTGCCTCCGATCTATAGGTCTTGTCTATGTCTCATTTGTCCCTGCTTGATATGTCCGTCTGACTACTAGTCACCAGTGTGGTGCCACATAAAAAGCATTCGTGATGTTGCCACATAAAAGCATTAGCATCAAGAGTCTGGTGCTGGTGTCACATTAAAAGCACCCAGCACACACTGTAATGTGGTTGGCATTAGGAAAGGCATTCAGTCGTAGAATCCAAACCAAATTAGACTAGAACATGGTGTAGCACCTCCCGGCTTGCCAGCTCCGGTCAAACTGTCCAACCCATGCTAGCATGGAAAATGGACGTTAAAGCAAGATGATGATGATGATTATTATAATATATTATTGTTATTTTCCAATATTTCAGAAAGGCAAATCAAAACTAACCGATTTGACGTTTTCTGATCATGTATACAAAAGGCTATCTCGAATTAACGGGGCTATAAACAGAATGACTAAATCTGAGCTTCTGAAGAAGGTTCATGACTTACAGTTGGATTCAAGGTAAGTTGAAGATTATCAGATGCAAGAAATTGGTATTTGCTATTGATTTTTTCATTTTTACTTTATACAGATAAATATATTTTGTAGCCTAAATCTGTGTTATTAATTAGATCATGTTAGTGAGTTGGCGGAATCGTTAACAAAATGCTTAGAAGTATTTTGTCCATCTTAATGTTCTGAGCTGAAATGCTGCCAAGGTCAACTTTGCTTTTCATCCTTTCAGGGTCGATAAAATAAGCACCAGTTGAGTACTGGGGTCGATGTAACCGACTTACCCCCTCCAACCGAAGTTGCTGGCCTTGTGCCAAAATTTGAAACCATTAATTATTAAATTTATCTGGTATAAGGATGGTATACAAAAATCAAGTTGCACTTGTGCTGTCGATTGTGCTTTATACAAGTGAACCCTGGAAGAGCATGACAAAGATAGCAAGACGGCTGAACGTTTTCCACCAGAGGTGCCTGCAAACGGTCCTTTGTGTGTCCTGGCGCAACCATGTGAAAAACAAAGAGATTCTAAGAAGTGCTGAGTCAGAGACACTACAGAGGATGGTCGTAGAGCGCCGAGGCCGCCTGGCTGGCCATATTCTGCGACTGCCCGACGAACGACACTCAAAAAACAGTGATGAGCTGGACCCCACCTGGCAGTAAATAGAGGCGGGGTTGCTCCAAAACCACTTGGCGAAGAACATTCCAAAAAGACCTGTTGACAGTGGGCGTCACCTGGCATGGACAAGAGAAAGGTGTCGCTGATTGTGACCATTGGCAAGTTTTTACTGCTCGATGCGCCGAACGGCACGAAAGAATCTGAGACTGAGACTCTCTGACAAGATTGGTAGCGCTGCAGAGAAAACTGCAGTATTGTGTTATGTCTCTTCTCTGGCCTTCCATCACAGTAAGAAAGTATAAGGGTTGTGGCCTGGCACAATTATTAGTGTTGGACAGAACACCTTATGGTATCTTCAGGCTTTTTACATTTTGAGTTCAAATCCTGCTGAGGTCAACTTTGGTTTTCATCTTTTTGGAGTTGATAGGATAAAGTGCCAGTCAAGTACCAGGGTTTATGTTATCGACTAACTCTTTTCCCTCAAAATTGCTGGCCTTATACTGAAATCAGAATTCATTATCTTGAGTGCTGGCCATGGGGACATATTAACTTGCTTAGAAACAAGTGAGGGTTGGTAATAGGAGGGTCATCTAGGTACAGAAAACTTGTCTCAGCAAATTGTCTGACCCAAGCATGGAAAAGTGGATGTTAAAACAGTGATGATGTTCCAAGTTTGGTTGTTATCGTCATGTTTTGGTCATTATAGCCTTAGGCCTTCTTCAGATGCCCCTCTTATGGATTAATGTTGTCAGTCTTTTGAATTGAACCCTTTATTAAATCCATTGGGCATAAATTTCATTCCATAGTTTTCATTCCATTATCCCTACTAGAGATATTCTCTTATTCAATAATCCAGCAACTGTTATTAAAATTATAATTTTCCAGATTGAGAACCCTGGCGTTTAGTATCAATCTTACAATATCTAAACCTACACTGTGTGTCAGTTTGCAATCATTATCCTGCCTTATTTATCTTAGTTACATGGATAGTTAGAAACTGTATTTGGAATGAGGAACATGTGTATGTACATGGATGTTGGCTGTGCTAGCCTTTGTTTTAGAAATAAAAGTTCCTAGTTTGAATCCACCTTTAAATATCTAGGAATAAGACAATCAAAATATAGTGTAGATATATAGGGGAAAAAATCTTCCTGAGTCATATAGACTCATAAGACCCAGTTTCCCGGATTCCGTGGTGTATATATTCCCCTGCCCTTGGACAGGATGCTAGTCTATTGCAGGAATACTCATTTCTGCCGGCGGAGTGGACTGGAATAACATGAAATAAAGTGTTTTGCTCAAAAACACAACCCATCACCCGGTACAGGAATCGAAACCACAATCTTACGATCATTAGTCCAACGCCCTAACCATTGAGCCATGCACCTCTGCAGTGTTGTGGTTAATAGTTTAGTTTCAATATTTGTAAATCTCATTTTTTTAAAGGCTTCTGACACATACAGAATGCAGTTCTGCTTTAACATTAAAATAAGAATCAACATTTACACTTTACAGTCAGTGACAATCATGTAGGATATACTTGAATATCACATCACATTTCACACTACTCTTATTAGTGAATGGCTAATGAATCACAAGTGATTCATGTGTTTTCTTTTCTTGTTCCAGAGGCAATAAGGGTGTGTTACAGAAACGTTTGAAGATGTACTACAAGAAGCACCGGCTACGGGCAGTCAACAGCAGCTTGGTTAAAGAGACTGGTTTCGAATTTCTATTAGTCATTGACTTTGAGGCTACATGTACACCCTATAATGTCAACTTCAAACATGAAATCATTGAGTTCCCCATCATTCTTGTCGATGTAAAACAGAAGAAGATAGTAAGTAATAGTCTAGACTCTCTCTCTCTCTCTCTTTCTCTCTCTCTCTCTCTCTCTCTCTCTCTCTCTCTCTCTCTCTCTCTGTGTGTTTGGTTTCTAGGGCTGAATGCCCTTCAAAATGCCAACCACTTTACAGTGGGTGCTTCAACGTGCTACCAGCACTGAACTCTCATTGCGTGTGCTTATATATATATATATATCTTTTACTTGTTTCAGTCATCAGACTGCGGCCATGCTGGGACACCACCTTGGATTTTTAGTTGAATGAATTGACCCCAGTACTTATTTTTAAAGTCTGGTACTTATTCTATCGATCTCTTTTGCCGAACTGCTAATTTACGGGAACGTAAACAAACCAACACCGGTTGTCAAGCGGTGTTGGGGGACAAACACAAGGACACACACATAGATATATACATATATATATATA
>JAOPUL010002961.1:26609303-26622404 GCA_027564515.1 Octopus rubescens
GTGTGTGTGTGTGTGTGTGTGTGTGTGTGTGTGTGTGTGTGTGTGTGTGTGTGTGTGTGTGTGTGCGTGTGTGCGTGTGCGTACGGGGAATGTGCGTTATATACCGTGACAATACCTAATCTATTAGTGACTTTCTCTTTTATAGTTACACATCATTGGCTTCTTGCTTGAGAACAACTAGAACAGTGTTATGTAACTCAGTGGTTTGTCGATTAATGATAGTCTCTTTACTATCAGTAATTGCTTTGTGGTTGCAGTTAAGTGATTCACATTTGTCTAAACATTGTTGTTGTGTAGTACCAAGTCCTCTCTGGTCAGAGATCCGTTATTAAAGGCATTCCAGCCATGACCGTACCGCCTTTTTCCAGGCATAAAACTAATAAATCAACGTGTCCTCTACTTTTTAAGACGACAGGCTGTAATTTGAAATCAATTCGACTACTATTTCTAGCAGACCGAGCGACCACATAAAGGCACCTTCATTGGTCGATGTCCAAAACTTGTTGTTGTTACTGTTAAACCTTAACTCAGACCTGACTAAGAAGATCTATGATCGAAAACATTCGCGCCATGACCATCCCACCTTTTCTTTAGGTATATTGTACTCTTGATTACATTATACATGTCCCCTTTTCATGAAGGTAGTATGTAGTTTGAGGGCGATGTGGCTGCTATTTGTAGCTGGTTGGACGATGACACAGAAGTTCTTTCATTAGCTCGTTTACCCAAACTTGTGAGTAAATATAACGAGCAAGAGACAATGGTAGTTGTAATTTGAGCTACAACCAGTGGATTCTGATACATTAGATGCTAACTAGGTATTAGATATTCTAGTTGTATAACAAATTTGGTTGCCTAAAAACAATGAAATGTTTTCTTACAAAATTACAGGTTTCTGGCACGTTAGAAATGAGGTCTGTTGGTCTGTTACAGCCCTCTACAGTAGGTAGTTTTGAGCAAGCAGACTTGTTCTAGAAAATATCTTATATAATCTATCATGTATAGATTATCCTATATTATATTTGAAATAAATGAAGTCTTACTGGCAGGTCTAATGCTGCTTATTATAGATAGAAATATTTCTAATCGGAATTTCTTACTTGACCTTTGCTCATCTTAGTGCACTGTTCACATACCATTTCATTTCAAATAACTGAAACTTCGCTGTCAGTTTGCTGCTTGTTGTAGGCAGAGAGCTTTTTAACCAGGAATGTTTATACTAGCACATAAACATCAATCTGAATAGAAGGTATGCTATCGGTAAAAATGAACTTCGGTATATTACTGGTACTTACTTTACAAACACTCTGGCGATATTTCAACTTGAAATGGAGAAGGACGCGATCGAATATAGCAAACATTTTATCTGGTGCTGTATCATATCTGTTTCTACTCCCAATCACTTTCTAATAACATACCAACATCAATGAGAGACAACGCGGACTCTTTTACGCAGTCTATCAACTTGTTAGAAACAACAACCAAATCTTATTCAACTCATACCCTATCATCATAAAATAGGAAGTACACATTGGATAGTGTAGTTATAAATAGATACACTATATCTGAAAAAATATTGAATGATCATTAGTGGGCGTGCCTTTTGATTATTGGTTTACTCGGTCAGCGCTGACTTGTGGCTAAACCACAACTAATCACAATGCAAATCTTCAATGAACTGCTATCTAATCCGCTATTCTCTCTCCTCCTACAGCAACATCATTGTTGTCATACTCATTCTTACTAAGCCGCTACTCTTGTTTCACTGCCTATACTTTTTCACAACCATTCACAATCATTCACAAGCATTATTTACTTGTAATTTGAACATGTATCAAAGAGTGTCAACTCGCAGACAATGAAAACCATGTAGGAATGCTTTCGGCTTTTAAACTGGGCCCTTGTTGGAGGCACGGCGGCCTTCACGTGTTTTCGTTAATTATATCGACCCTAGTATTTTGTAAGGACTTGTTTCATTATTCTCGTGAGATACAAAATGCTAAGTAGACATTGGCGTGAGGGGAAATGATTCAGTCGGACATAACTAATGCAGAGTATTTCTGTTCTGATGAACCGATTTTTACTGCTTTTGACTCACACTTATATCACCCCACCCCCACACACATTTTCTATTTCCTACTTGTTAGATCCTGTGGTGACAGTACTTCTTAAAGAGCAGCAGCAATTGAAGATGCAGCTCTCCATGAGACAGAAAAATCGCCACTACTATAGCCTATGCTAAGGGTGGGGAACCAGCGGCTTTTTAGGCCATTCTGTGTGACCTTTTGAACGAATCGAAATTTTGCAGAACAAATCCTTTAAGTCATTAAAAGGTTAGTTAAATTTAGAATTAACATGTATTTTTCATTTTGGGAAGTTAATTAGTACACGGTAGTTAGATATTTATAAAATAATGTATAGATTTTAAAGAATATCTAATTGAAGTTTTTTGAATGCGGCCTTATCAGATTACAACTAACTTAATGCGGCCTTCCAACATGAAAAGGTTCCCCAAATGCGGCCTTCCAACATGAAAAGGTTCCCCACGTCTGGTCTAGACATTGCCTAAAACATTATCCTCGTTATATTAAGTATTATTCTTGATAATAATTAATATTCTTCTCTCCTACGTTTGCTTTTAAAAATTCCTTTTAGGTTTCGTGGTCAAATCTTTTGGTCCATCTTTTTGTGTTTTTTTTATGTCGCTGTGTTGACCGTTGGCAACAAAGAACATGAAGTGGAAAGTAATTGATCATAATAAATGGTAAACTCAAGCGAAAAACCGACCAGTATGGAGAAAGTTTATCAAGTCATGTCAAAGCCATGAACAGCCATAGTCGCGACGACTGACTGCAAATAAGTATTCTTCTTACGTTTATTTTTTAAAATTCCTTTTAAGTTTTGTTTCAAATCTTTTAGGTCCACCTTTCTTGTTATGTGTCGCTGTGTCGGTCGTTAGCCGCAATATATATGTTTATTATAGAATACTCTAGTTTGTTTAAACCATGCCGGTCAAGGCCAAGTTAGAGCATCGACAGGGTGCAGCACAAGGTGACATCTAGCATTAACCCCAGGACTTGACTGGCACTTTGATTTTATCGATGAAAAGCAAAGTTAACCTCGGCAGGATTTGAACATAAAAGATGGAGTGGAAACTTGTAGGGTTTATCAGATTGGTTAATAAAGAAATCGACTGAAGGAAAAGTGAGTTCTTGGGTCTCTTCGAAACACTTTTTTCTGATGTTGTTAAACAGTTAGTGCCAGATTCACGTAGAAGCTAAACTGCATGACCTCCAGTTTGGGGCCTCGCAATCCGAAGGGGTTGGAAAATAATTAAAAGGCACATGTGTTTTAAATTCTTGTGAGATTTTCTGGTGTAATTTTTCAACAAGAGCTAAAGTCCTCACCAAATGTAAACCTGGCACTACCGTTAAGGGCAGAGACAAACCTGTCTTGTTTAATTCCAGATCAGCTAATCTGATAAAACAGATCTAAGATCTTTAAAATGTAGAGTATCTACAACTGTATCACCCAATACGTCACTTCGTTTTTAAGATTAGTGGGTTTTTTTTAATATGGAGATTTGGCTATTATTTAAAGCATGCCAAACAACAGCGTAGAGACCCGCATTAGTTTAATTCCAGTATGTGAATGGTATTTTAGAAGGATGAAAGGCATTTATATTTGAAACTCTAATGAATCTACCAAATAATAATAATAATTATTATTATTTTATTAGCCACAAGGGCTGACATACAGATACATAATATGATATGCAACAAACATACAAGACAACACAATACGATACAATGGGTTTAGCGTGTAAACAGATAACAACAATAAAATTAAACAAAATATACTCCCAATAGGGGGAGGCATTTGGAGGTCCTCGTGGAAAGAAAACCCCACAAAAGCCACGGGTGCCTGATCAACAGGGCAAGAGCCCTTCTACTTTTAGTTCTTTAAAGGTGTATACTCAGAAACGGTCCTTTCAAACTGGCCATTCTTCCAACAGTCACCCATCGCTTAATAATAATAATTTCCTAATTGTACTTGTCCAGCAAATGACATCTTCCGAGCTTGTGTGTTGAATTGGAGCGATGAGGAGTAATTTTAGGCATTAACCCCCTGCCCCCAGAAGCTGTTAAATTTTCTTGTAATGTCTCTTTTGAGATATCAACAATTTCGTAGCACCACTGCGGCCTGATCCCTGACACAGTTTCACTGCAACTATAGCGTCATTGACCTGGTCGCAGAGGTGCGACAAAAATTTTGACTAAAGAAATAGCTCCTCCGGGTAGTAGTAGTCCTTTCTACTATAGACACAAAGCCTGAAATTTTGGGGGAGGGGCTAGTCGATTACATCGACCCCAGTACTTGACTAGTACTTTATTTTATCGACTCAGGGAGGATGAAAGGCAAAGTCGACTTCGGCGGAATTTGAACCCGAAAGGTAAAGAGCTGAAACAAATACTGCAAGGCATTGAGCTGGCAGAGTCGTTACCGCGCCGGGAAAAATGCTTAGCGGCAATTTTTCCGACTTTACTATCTGAGTTCAAATGCCGCCGGGGTCGACTTTGCCTTTTCATCCTTCCAGGGTCGATAAAATAAGTACCAGTTTAAAAAAACAAAAAAACTGGGGGTCGATGTAATCGACTAAAACCCCTCCCCCAAAATGGCTGGCCTTGTGCCTAAATCAGAAACCATTAATACAATTAAAAAAAAAAAATTAAGATAGGCATACACGAGGCTCCGCTTGGGGGTGGGTCAGGGTTTTAATCATTTATTTTGTCCCCTCTTCCCCGTTAACCCTGATTTATTCCACTGTCCCAGCACTGAAAGCTGAAATGTAAAATAGACCAAGATGGGTTTTAAATTCAGACATAAAGTGACTCGATTATAAAGAATTGTGATATTTTTACAACAATAATTATTAATAATAAATAATAATTTATATTTCTTACAATTAACACAAAGCCACACACGTTTGGAACGGAGTAGAGTAAATTATATCGATCACGTACAAATGATTGCCAATATATAATGACGTTACATTGGTCAAGTGGTTTCAAAGCTAAGGCTGGAATGGAACGTGTGGCTCCATGAAAGTAACCGAAGCCTTAAGATTGTTTTAAACATTTCCCAAAACGTCATCCTCAATATATTTAATTCATAATCATTATTATATTTCTCTTTTAACCGTTATTTTTTTTTCATAAAGTTTATTTTTTAAATTTGTTTTAGGTTTCGTTGTCAAAACTTCAGGGCTACTTATTTTCTTATATGTTGCTGTGAGTCGTTCGCCGCTGTGTGTGTGTGTACACATATATATATAGTACCTTAGTCTGCCAAGCACGAGCAACGCCTTACAGATATTTTTTCTTCGTCCGGTTTCCCTACTTATTTCAACTCAGATCTGCAATGAGTTAAATTGGGATTCTCAAACGAAGATGCAACCTTCATAAAATTAAGGTATTTTCGGCCTGATGGATAGCTTAGCTGTATACCCCTCGTTGGGTAATCATTACACCAGAGGATCAGCTAGCTAAGAAACATATGTAGCCTCATTGTGTGTGTGTGTGTGTGTGTATATATATATATATATATATATATATCTATATATATATAGTCAGTAGTTCATATATCCGAAGAAGCACACTCTAAAAAACATTAGAGCAGTAATGTATTTTTCAGTAGACCATTAAGGCCGGTCAGAGAGTGACCATTTGTTTCGCACCTATAAAGCGGTTGGCCGTTTAGGCGACTCGTTAGACTCAGATAGCCATAGACATTTAACCGTTTCTATCTCCAGTCGAGAAGAGGTTAGTTACTTCTAAACTTAATACTTAATTCTATGGCGCAGTACCAACGAAGTCGTTTCATGGTTTAAAGCCAACCGGGGTAGAGACAGGGCAAGGTTTACCCAGTTCGATATAGTCGAGTTTTATCCATCTATATCGAAAGAACTACTGATCAAAGAACTTACCTTCACTAGAGGCTTCACTGAGGCTCCACACAAGCCTGTGTGTGTATGCGTGTGCGTGCGTGTGTGTATGCGTGTGCGTGCGTGTGTGTATGCGTGTGCCTGTGTGTACGTACACACAAACACACACACACACACAGACGCACGCAGGTACACACACTCACACACTCTCACGCACGCACTCACACAAACACGCACATGTATACACGCACCCACACACACACACACACACACACACGTATACACACACAGGCTTATACTCAAAGACCCTGCTAACATACTAATCTTGTACGTAGCTTTGCTAAAACAGACCACATGGCGCCATACACCTCTCGTACACTCCCCGTCCACTTTGGTCGAAGGGAAAAATATCGCCTCGACCTAACTAACATTCTTCGATACTATTCCCTCACAACACAATGTGACCCGCCCTGACCAATGGCAGTCTATCTTCTGGTGGCCATCTTGGACTTCCTGTGAATCTCTTCATACATTATTCGTGACCCTAATCTGAATGAGCTAGACGCTCGTGCAGCGCTCTGTGAAACTCTGAGTAATTACGGGTGCGAATCAAACTGTTTTGAATAATATATATATATATATATATATATATATACAAAGCTCAAATGGTCGGATGCCGCTTTATAGGTGCGAACCCAATGGTCACTCTCTGACCGGCCTTAACAGTTTACTGAATATATATATACATATATGTGTGTGTGTATTATAAATATATATATATATATATATGTGTATTATATATATATATATACATTTGTATTATGAACACACACACACACACACACATATATATATATATATTCTCAAACCAGGTTATGTAAACAAACATTTTAAAATTTATTACATTTTTTTTAGACGCGATGGAGTAAATGGAATAAACAAAGAACTAACTCTCTAACACTGGTTAGCCGTGAAAACGGCAGTAAGAATGGGTGAAACTCAAGGAAGGTGGAAAAAAATGCTAACCAGCAGCTGTTAGAATTGAACCAGCGTCTATCTCGACTCCGGCGATTATTCTAACCCACTAAACTAAACTGCGGCCAACAAATTTCCCACCGAAATTAGCGCTTATAAAGTTGCTGCTGCAGAAGGTGTCACAGCATGTGGTATCCCAGATGAAGGGCCTGCCACCACGGAACAGGAAAATTGTCATAGTGTCCGACCCAACTTTAATAGTTGTTTTCTGTGAATGCTCCATTCTTCCCAGTCTCTCTCTTTCTCTTCTTCTCCTCTTCCTTTCAGAGAGGAAGAGAGAGAGAAAGAGAGAAAGAGGGAGAGAGAGAGCGAGCGAGAGAGAGAGAGAGAGAGAGAGAGAGAGAGAGAGAGAGAAGAAGAAGATACGATGGGGGAAAAGGTGAAAGAGAAAGAGGGAGAAAGACGGAAAAGACTCTAGGAAACGAAAAGAGGTTAGAGAGGAGATATAATGAGAAAAAGAGAAAATGTATGCATGTATAAGAATCTCTGGGAAAGCGGAAATGTTCACAGGCTATTTAAGTAATCTTTAACATATTTATTCAGTATTATCTATAACCAGTTTCTTGTTGGAGTTCATGAAAGCTAAAGTTTTCTCTATCACTTCCTCATATGTCCACAATACACATAGCCATTCCTCTAAAGTACACACCTTTGTGTGTACTTTAGAGGAAAATGAAATCTTTAAAACAGATAAAAGAAAAAGAAAAATGTAAAGGTCTCGACGTTGACAAACGATTTTCAAAGCTGACGCCCTCTTTACGATTATACCACATAATATATGCTTCTGACACATTCTCAACGATGCTGACACATCACATAGTGTGATGACGTGGGTGGTTTTCGAAATAGCAAAACCAGTATCAATGTGAAACCGGTTATGACTACATAGATTTCCTAAAATAGAAAACATTCATTTAAAATAAAGCGTTTCAATGGAAAATTTTCATTTTTTTCTTTTTGTTTTACGCAGAGACGGTTCTTAATTGTTTAAACATTGTCAAAATATATTTTCTGTAACATTCTTTCAATTGTTTCAGTTATTGGACTGCGGCCATGCTGGGGCACCACATTGAAAGGTTTTAGTCGAACAAATCGACCCCAACACTTATTATGCTTTTTAAGTCTGATACCTATTTTATGATTTCTCTTTTGCTGAACCGCTAACTTACGGGAACATAAACAAACCAACACCGGTTGTGTAGCGGCGGGTTGTGGGTGACAAACATATACACACAAACACACACACGCACGCACACGCGCACACGCGCGCACACGATGGGCTTCAGCATAGTTTCCGTCTGTCAAATTCACTGACAAGGTATTGGTCGTCCCGGAACTATAGCAGAAGATACTTGCCTAAGGTGCCGCACACTGGGATTGAACCCGAAACCATGTGGCTGCAAAGTGAGCTTCTTAACCACACAGCCCCTCCTTGTGTAGAATATATGAATACATGAGCGGACGTGAAGGTGCATGGCTAGGGTATTCGACTCACGACCATAACGTTATGGGTTCAATATGTGAACTAGAGTGTCCCATTGTGTCCTTGAGCAAGGTACTTTAATTTACATTGTTGTGCTGTGCAGCCTTTTTTTCCTCCTCTGATCTAATCGTCAGGGCTCCGAAAAGGTGCTTACGTCAGCTCATGATTAAACAGGCGCCTAAACCAATCAGCGAAAGCATGGTACATGTTACTAAGCCATACCCACTCCCGAGTCACCCCTGGCTGTATTATACTATATCAGCCGATGAGACGAAATGCGTTGCAAATATCTTGACCTGCTAAAAAATAGGATTCGACAAGTTAACGAGAGAACCTCTATGTTTTTGTTTCTCCCGGTTATAAATAGCCGTCAAGTCTTCCTCAAATCATACAGTACCGTTTTAAATAAGGAAGGCCATATTAAATAATGGTTTCAAATTTTGGTATAAGGCCAGCAATTTAAGGGGAGGGGTAAGTCGATTAAATCGACCCCAGTACTCAACTGGTACTTCTTTTATCGACCCCGAAAAGATGAAAGGTAAAATCGACCGCAGTGGAATTTGAACTCAGAATGTAAAAACGGACGAAATGTCACTAAGCATTTTGTCCGGCATGCTAACGATTCTGCCAGCTCGCCGCCTTAGCCGTATTACATAATGTAGTTCAGAATATATTCTGATTAAAAGATGGGATATTTATTCAATAAAACACTTTTGATCCTACCTCTACTCGATCAGGGCTGATCTGGGCCGAAACGCAGCTCTTTAAGGAAATAATCATTTCCTTTTATCATTTCCAAAAATCCCTGCTGAGAAACTTCAGAAACAAAACAATAAACCTAAATAAGAACCATTTTGTTATCATTAAATTAATATTTCTAAAAAAATAATAATAAAATCTCTTCCAGTTTGGATCACCACCGTACAGAATTATGAATAAATCTGAAATACAAAACAACAATTTCTTAACCCTTCTATTTAGAGTCTGCAAAATATTAGAGCCGCTCCGTTGCAGGGAAGAACCGATAAACAGGTCATATGCTCCTTACTGAGGTGGACTAAACAGATATTAAGGCTGTGAGCTGGGAGAATCATTAGCACGCCGGACAAAATGCTTTACAACATTTCCTCCGGCTTTACGTTCTGAGTCCAAATGTTGCCCAGATCGACTTTGTCTTTCGTCCCTTCGGGGCCTATAAAATTAAGTATCAGTCAAATACTGGGGGCAATGGAATCAACATTCTCCTTTTCTCAAAATTTCTTTGGTTTGTGCAAAAATTAGAAAAGGATTATTATTATTAAGGCAACGAGCAGAATCGTTAGCGCGCCGGACAAAATCATTAGCGGCATTTCGTCCGTCTTTACGTTCTGAGTTGAAATTACGCCGAGGTCTAATTTGCCTTTCATCTTTTCGGGGTCGATAAAATCAATACCAGTCAAGTACTGAGGTCGATGTAATCGAATTGCCTCTCACCTCAAAAATTGCTGACCTTGAACGCTCAGTCACGTGTACACCATGGAAAACAGGTAACCCGGCTTATGAGGCCTAGGGCTCAAGAAAAATACAATTTCATGGGTTTTTGTTGTGAAACAGTACTTTGTTTTCTACTACTGGCGTAGCTTCTATTTTGTTGTTGGTTGTGGTGGCAAGTTATGGTTCCTTAGATTCATCCTATTTTTTAATAGATTTCAACAATCTTTTTGACGTTCACGGCTTTCCCAACAATTATTGCCGCAGTAGCTACTGCAGCAACACTAGCAGCTGCAGTAGAAAAGCACGTGGAAACGACAACGACGACGACGACAACAGCAGCAGCAGCAACAACAACAACAACAACAACAACAACAACAACAACAGCAGCAACAACAACAACAACAACAACAACAACAACAACAACAACAACAACACAGATAAGAACTACAACAACAACAACTACAAAAACAGCAATTACAACAACAATAACTACAACAAAATATGGCAAAGTCATCTTGTGTATTTCCAACCGAAGGCAGTACTTGGAAAAATGCAAAATGAAAAAGAAAACGAAACGAAAAGTAAGAAGATGAAAATGATTTCTCTTTAAAAATTAGATTATATATGTTTTCTATATTTTGAATACAGAGAAAAAATAAATAAAATATAAGTAAAAAACAAAATAAAATCAAAAATTACTTCCGAAATATCTGTAGTTAAAAATGAAACTCTGTGATATGAATTCAAGTTTCATGATTTTAATTATTTTGGCTTTATTCTGTGTAGTTTCTTTTTAAATATGTTTCTTGTTCCACTCAGAAAATCACATCACAAACCTCATTGAAATAAATTTACTTTTCGTGTGCGGAAAACGGGTTAAAACGAAATCATATTGCAAAAAGAAACTTGCATTGCTTTTTATCACTTAATGTTTTCATATTTCCTGTACTGGTTGAAACATTAAATATTTATTTTTGAAAATATATTTACAAATATTGACGGCAGAAATAAACGTATATTTGATTAAAGATCGTATTTAATGTAATGACTGAATATAAACTACCAATTGAAATATATGAATTTTTCTGGATTGGAAGTTTAATATCGATTTAAAAAAAGTTTGTATCGATCAATTCAACGTGGTACAGTCAATTAATGTGCACCGAGAGTTCGTATCAACTTTGTGACATCGCACCGTTCCCACACAAAAAATACGTTGTTTTGTAGCCAGTTTGGGTCAGCTGATCTAGTAGTTGGCAAAAGGACTAGAAATGACTCATTGATCTATCATTCCAAATATACCATACTGGGTAGAGATGAGGATAGTCCATGCACATTCCATTCCCTGGTGTGATCAATAACCTATGGTTATTTCCGCAAAACCTGTTTCTAAGTGTACTGTTCATTTATTGACGCAAATTACAAGCTTTCGCGCGTGGAGCTCATGTGCAGTGTTTCTGTTCTATGTCCATATAAAAATCGTGGTCCCTCTTTTATTTATGATTATTGTGTTTCTATTCTCTGTCCAATCATATAATATTTCCACATATATGTATTCAGTACCTAGACCATGTGTCTATAATTTGTAGTCTCTGTACATTACACAGTCCCGCCTGTGTCATCCAATTTCTTCTTCTGTGTCTACGTCTTATGATGATTTACAAAATAATTATCGTTCTCAACAGTGCCCATATCCTGTAACCAAACCACAAAATAGTCAATTGCCATAGTTCTCAGTTGGATTCCAATCGAAAATCGAATATTTTTACAGTTTGTTCTAGCATTATGTCAAATCCCGAACTCTTACAAATGATAAAAGACATTACAGACATAACGATGGTATCCTCTTATAGGCAAATTAACTACATTAATCTATATGATAATTATTTATTCATGAAAGCAAGGTGAGATATAAAGGATATTAAGCTGCTATTTTCAGCAGCTGGGGTGAAATGATAGACAATATTATTTGCTGTTAAGAGTGGAAGTAAAATGGTAATGATGTTGGAATAATGTTCAAAGACTGACATCTGCTTAAACAAACACCAGTTTGCACCGTTTGAACTCACCTGCAAACATTATTTTCTGTCTCTGAGTCTTTGTCGAAATGTCACACCACTAATTACCTACCTCTTGGTACAGAAAAGAACATGAACTCCTCTTGTGCCTCGGCTGATCCACCCCGAGAAAACATAGTGTGCTGAAAATAACATAACTACACCGTACAACGCTGCATTCAACTTTCCCACATTTATCCCATCATAGTACACCACATAATACGCTCATCTTACACAACTCTTACACTCTCTTATAGACATGTACATACATACAGAGTGAGAATACCACAACTGCACCTGCACATAGGCATAGCTATACACTTTATATCCATGAACACACCTGCCCACAATCATAGACAGATACACAGACATACACACCATATCAATTTCAACTATAGACACACCACCGACCTACCACACCTTCATACATGCCTCAAACAAAAATACACAATGCGCATACTTACATCCATTTGCCATATCAATCATTCTACACATCAATGCATACATACAAACTCCAGTGTTCCGAGATCCCTACAATACCCCACCTCAATTTCAATCTCTGGCTAGTTATACCTTTTCCCTTTCTCTTACGCTTTATCAGCGTTTCTACGAAATCGCTTCGACTCTCGTATATCCATTTAATCTCAGTGTGATCCAGATAATACCTTGTCTTACTAGTCTCCTCCCCTCCCAAATATTATTCTATCCGAAACTTGCCATGTAAACATCAGTCTCATTGTTGTATCGTTACTTTTTTTTAATTCCCTACACGATCTCGCAATTTTTTATTCTATTTAGCAATGTTTCTCTCTGATAAAGTGTATCACACGAAATATCAGATTCTCTTCTATTTTTTCTTTGTCAGTTTAGCATGTTGTTTGTTATTTACTTTTCACTTTATATTTCTACACTTTTTCAGTAAGTGTGTTCGCTTGTCTGGATCCAGGTTGTATATTGTTTCCTTTTTGTATCTTCTTCACCTCAAATATATACTCATGATATTGTGTGCGTCTTACCAGCATATACATACATACATGCATACATACATACATACATACACACACATACATACATACATACATACATACATACATACATACATACATACA
>JAOPUL010002961.1:26676123-26687107 GCA_027564515.1 Octopus rubescens
TTGGTTAGTTTACGTCCCCGTAACTTAGCGGTTCGGCAAAAGAGATCGATAGAATAAGTACCAGACTTAAAAAATAAATACTGGGGTCGATTCATTCGGCTAAAAATTGAAGGCGGTGCCCCAGCATAGCCGCAGTCTGATGTCTGAAACAAGTAAAAGATAAGGGAAATAACCTACTTAAAAAGATGAAAAGAGTTGTCGTTCTTGACAGAAATCGTCTTAGATTAGCTGAAAGTCAAATATTTTCCGCTAATTAAATAATGTTAATTAATCAATGATTGAATCTTTTATTCTGTTACTAGTGTCAGTCATTAACAACAGCCGTACTGGGGCACGGCCTTGAAGAATTTTCATTCGAACAAATCAACCCCAGTACCTATTTTTAAAAGCCTTAATTGTTATTGATTCAAAGTTAATTAACCATTGATTAGATACTGAATTACTCATTAATTAATATATTTTCCTCTCTCTCTCCCCAAATATTTATGAATATCATTTTTAAATGCTCCATGTATTAAATGGATATTAAGGCTAATTAAAACTCCCAATAGGAGAGGCGCTTTGAGGTCCTCGTAGAAAAAAAATCAACAAAAGCCACGGGTGCCTCATCAACAGGGCACGAGCCTTCTCTTTTTATTTTTTACAGGCGAAAATTCAGAATCGGTGCTTTCACACTGGCCATTCTTTCGACATTCACCCACCTTTCAACAAACTTGCTAAAAGGAAACACTTCCCTCTCCACCCTCATTTTCCCACAGGTCAGCAATACTCGGGCACTGAACGAGGGCGTGCAAAATGGTTTCATCACTCTGTGCGCACCTTGGGCAGGCCTGGCTGATGGTACTTCCGTGCCTGTAAAGTTTATCCCGAACAGGCAGCGCCCCTCTGAAGCACTGCCAGGCGAGGGATTTCTGGAAATTATCCATAAGCCCTGGCCCGAAAGTTCTCCTAAACAGACTGGTCAGTTGATCTTCGTCGGCACCCAGAGTTTCCCTGAGAACGTCGTCGCAATTTCCCTCTACTAGCCCTCTATAGAACGCTAGAGTAGAACAGCATTGCCCGCCTGGCGGAGGGCAGTGAGCGCTTGACGGCATTCGCGGTGCCAAGGGCCCCTCCACAGTCTACGCCTAATCCTGGTTTGAAGCTCAGTCTAAGAGACGAGCTATGGAAAGACGAGCCTGACAAACGGCAACCACACCTGATCACCGTCAACGAAACGCTGGAGATGTCGTAGCCGGAGCGCATGTCTGCGCATCAACAGCCATGGCATTCCAAGACCCCCATTCAGCGGCTGTTGACAGGAGATGGAGCGCCTGACCAGTGGAGCGCGACCCTTCCACAGAAAGCAGAAGAGTAAGTGAACCAGCTTGGTCAACCAACAAACGGGGTAAGGGACGACGGCAAGCGGTAATTGATGACGGATGCGATGTATGCATTCGCTACCTCCGCTCGACCTTTCATGGAGAGCTTCCTCTCGGCCCAATTCTGGGTTAGATTGGCCACCCTGTTCGCCACTTCATCCCAGTTTCTCTCCACCTGGAGGTCTGGACCAAACCAAACCTCAAGCAAATTAACTGAACCGTCTGTCCAGCGTCCCACAACCTATTGGGCGGCATGGACCTGCCTCTCCAGGTGCCGAGTTGCAAGCCCACTGACTTTTCCGCGTTAATTTTTGTTCCTGTTACCGCTTCATATTCTCGTAGTGTGTCGCCAATCAGGTTTATATGCCTGTGGCTCAACACTATGACGGTGACATCGTCAGCGTAAGCAGACACACTTCGTCCATATCCTAGATCACGCGAGGGTACCCCTCAAAGCCTCCAACTTCCGCAGTAATGGTTCAAGAGTCAACACATACAGAAGGGAGGAGAGAAGGCACCCTTGACGGACTGAGCGCAAGATGTTGAATAGCTCTGATAGGTGACTATTTACTCGCACAACCAAGCAGATGCTGCTGTTCAAAGCAGTGATCCAACCACAAAACACCGGACTGAACCCGGCTGCTTTGAGGATAGCTGCCAAGTATTGATGGTCGATCCTATCAAAGGCTTTAGATTGATCTAAATTGACCAGAGCCCCACCCATGCCAGGTTCCTTCCCTACCCTCTCTACGATGTAGCGCGTAAGGTGGAGGTTGTCGTGGATAGATCTTTTCGGGATAAGCTGGTCGGTGATGCGCATCACTGACCAGCTTATCGACGACAAGCGCCAACCTCTGGATAACACCTTGGCCAAAATCTGCAACTCTGCATTGAGCAGAGTGATGGGCCTGAACTTTTCTATAACGTCCCCTTGTTTGGGTCCTTTCTCAGCAGTGTCACCGCCTCTCGACAAACAATTGTGGGAATTCTCCCATTTTGTTGCCAGTTGCAGTAGACGTCTGCTAAGAGGCTCGCAAACAACTCTGGCATTGAAATATAAAGCTCGTAAGGCAGACTATTCAAACCCGGTGATCTCTCTTTCGTGCAGCTCTTCATCGCTTCCTATATTTCCGCGGCTGTTATCGGCCTTTCGCTGCACTCTGCCTTGCTCGCCGAGAATTGGGGCAGGCAAAGTGCTGCTGAAAGGCCGCACACATCTGCTTCGATTCGAACATCTTGCACCCGTTCTGGTTCTCCAAAGACCAAATGATGGCTTTATTGTCGCGTTTCGCCTCCGCCGCGCGGGTTTTGTATAGGTGCTGTGTAATTTTTTAAATTTGTATATGGTTTGGTGGTGTGCTGTGCTTTGGAGAAAACATCCTGCTAATGTGATATCCGTGTTGTCTCTTAAGTGTGTTGTGAGTTGCATGTGGTTTGTGTCAATGACTGTGAAGTTGCTGGTGTTTGTGGCCTGGAGTTGTTGTTGTTGTGGTTGTTGTTTGTTATGTGTGTGTGTGTGTGTGTTGCTTTTGTTGGGCCGTTCAGGCTCTTTGCGCTTCCCCATTTTTCCAATGTCTTTAGTGCATTTTCTTTTTTTTTGTGGGGATGGGGGCACTGTGCCATTCCCTCATCTCGACCTCAGTACTCGAGAAGTCTGAGGTTGTTTGGGTCGGGAAAGGGGACTTTTTTCTGGCTTTTTGTCTTTTTGGGGTTCAGTTGTTGCTACTGCTGATGGTGGGGGTATTATTGGTGGTGGTGTTGGTGTTACTGGTGCTTGTGGTGGTGGTACTTCGGCAGGTGTCTTTGTTGTTGTTGGTGTCCTGCAGACGGCTGGAGGTGGCCTCGCTGTTGCTAGTGGTGATGGTGATGTGTTGGTGATGTAGGTATCACTGGATTCGGCTGCTGCTGCTGCTGTTGTTGTTGCGCTGGGGGTGTTGCCAGCTGTGGCCGACGCACATCCTTATATTTAGAGCTGTCGACCTAGAGGTGCTGGTCACTTCTGAAGAAGTAGCACTTCGGCCTCCTGCCCTCCACAGCCACGTGAAGTCTTGTGCTATCGGGTAGGTTAATGGAGTCGGGTTTGGAATTTATTGCCTCTTGTTCAATTTGGACAAGAAGCTCCATTCCCTGACCCGAACAATTCTGTTGGTGCAACTTGTACTCTTCGAGTATTGTGACGGTGTCCTCTATAACTAAGAGGACAGCCACCACCAGCTAGCATATATTCATTTCAGAGGGCACCTCCCCAATTTTGATTTTTGTAACGCGCCGACCAAGATATGTCGACACAAGCAGGAGATCTGAATTTAGTGGCACAGTTGAATGTTGTCTTGCTTCTTCCTCCGTGGGAAAACGCACTTCTACAGTGCCGAACCGTTTTCCACGTGTCACATAGGTTTTGTTTCCCCATATTGGTTTGAGAATCAATTCCAATTGTTTTTGCAGTGCGCGTTCCAGTCCTCTTTTCTTTTTGTTTATGCACTTATTTACTATTGTTTTCCGGCTGATGCTCTTAATTATTTCCTCTGGGGTTTTTAGTGAGACATTGTTGCCCTGTCTCACCAATAGCCCCTTGAAATTTTTTATGTCGTCCATTGAAATAGTTAACCTTTCCTTTGTTTATTTCGCTGCGAAAGCGAAACCGTGTGCGTTCGTTTTGCCTTTTGAACTCTCTTCGCTGTCTCTACTGTTCATGGCGGTGCTGGCATTGGTGGAGTTGAAAGCGTTTGTTTGTTTTTGCTTTGTATTTTCTGCGGTGTCACTGGTGCTGGTGTTGGTGCTGTTAGTAGTGGTTCCACTGCTACTGGTGTTTGTCAGAGTGGGGAAATCCTCACTGTACTGACCGTCAGAAACGCCACTGGTACTCCCCTCAATGAGAAACAATAACATTTTGAAAAAGAGCTATCAGCTAAAAAGGGGGGGGGGACTCCACAACAAAAGCCCTACTGGTGAACAACCAATGGCTGATAAATTCACCCCCACCCCCCACCCACCAAAAGAAAACCCAGCAACAATTTCAAATCAAAATTCCAACTTACGGAGCACAAAAATCCACGTCTTGATACGACTACAACAACAAGAATAATAGCACACATGAAGTTTATGAAAGCAACTACCCTGATTTTTAGGCTCACATTTACCGTCGGAAGAACAAAAGGAATCAATGACAACAATACAAACGAGAACGCCTCCACCACCACCACCGGTGACAGCAGCAGGCCTACCACCACCGCCACCATCATCACTAGCACCACCACCAACATCATTAACGAAAAAGACACCAAAGAAAACGGACCACGCAAATCCACTCGTAGCAGTTTCGACAGTGCTCAGGGGACTAAACAGCTAACCAAAGATATTTTTTATAAACGAAAGCGATTTCAAAAGTGCTAAATGTAAGTTGGAGAAATGTGAGAGAAACGTAATACTAAATGTTCCTAGAACTGTCCAGCAAGAGACTAATTTTCGGACAGTTCTATATAAAATAATTGGAGTGAAAAGCAGAAAGGTAGAGCAGGCCACACAGCAGTAGATCGACAAATGTTTAAGACCAATTTGGAAGAACAAAACATACATAGCCAGGGGAAAAAAGTATGGGACTGTCAAAGTGAGGTTCGCATCAGAGGAAAGGTAAAAAAATCACTTGACAGCCACTCTAACGAGTGACGAACTCATCCTCAACCCCATTTACCTTGGTCGAAGAGTTTTCACGGTAAAATCCTAAATAACCACCAGAAATAAACATCTGCTGGTTCATGGCTGCTATTCTCTTCGACATAGAAATAAAAATCACCATACTTCGAATAGAGAGATTACGGAAGCAGATCTGGTTAGGACAGGTGATGCAGCTATTAATACAGTCAGACCAGCAAATTTGAAAATAATATAAGAGACAGCACGTTATAAGTTCAAGGGGGCATTATGACTTGGATGGTTAATAACTGCTATGTTTTGGGGGAAAACATGTAGTTTGGTGAAAGGGATTTGTGTGTTAATTGTGTACCTTTGGTTCGTAAGAACTATTGTTTTAGAAAAATGTGCTTTTGATAATATACGAAAAAAGATTGTTTTAGAGTTATACAGACTGTATTTTTCGTAGGATATACGCAGTCCCCATGAGGGATTCCCTAGGATTTAAGATAGGTTAAAATATTCAGTGTCAGCACTCAACTAGAGTTTTGAAATTAAAGCTGGTTCCGATCAACGCTTTCCGTATTCCGCGATTACAATATTCACTCCAGTCCGTTCTCGATTTCTGATACGCTTCCGCACCGATATTACTAGCATAGATCCTTCCATAGCCTTCTGTGCCGTAAGCAGTTGTTGGTCTTCCTTCTTTGTAATCGGTCATGACTCACTTGCATGTCAGAATGCAAATGTTATTGAAGGGATTGCAACACGTCTTCAATCGAGGCCACTGCCTTTAATCCTTTTCTTATTCTATGCAAGATTTCAGTATTCATGCCTTGGTATCAGCATAAAAGGGGCATTCTAAAGGGACTTTCTATGTCAAGTAGATGTACTCCTTTTTCAGTGCTTATCCACACTATTTAACCTTATGTTAGGTTTTAAGTAGAAGGAGAGGAGAAAAAGGTGTTGTTGAGTGAGAGAGAGAGAGAGAGAGAGAGTGAGAGAGGGAGCGAGAGAGAGAAAGTGAGAGAGGGAGCGAGAGAGAGAGAGAGAAAAATAAAGAGAGAGAGAGGGAAATAAAGAGAGAGAGAAAGAAAGAAAGAAAGAGCGAGATAGAAAGAGCTAGATAGGAAAAGAGAGAGAGAGAGAGAGAGAGAGAGAGTGAGAGAGCCGTAATTCGGAAACGTGATAATTCATAATAACAAACCAAATCTTGATCTAATCAAATCCTACAGACTTGAGAAAGGAAAGAGGAAATACAAATTACTATTTTATACAGAATGCATTAGCATTTGAAGGTGGGTATAAAGTATGAAAAAGAATCCCAACTTTAATTAGTTGGATGATAATATTTTGTGCATTTCGGAAGAAATAAAACAAAGGCCATATTTAACCGAATTTGATCTCATAACGTAAAGGCGTGCGATAATATAAAACATGTCACATTGTCCTTAACCCTTTAATCTGGGAGTCGAGATCAAAGCACGCAAACGTCAATCATTGAAATATTATTCAAAATCAGATTTCATATGACAAATAAAACTTCGTTACACCTTGGTATCCGAGGCTTTCTGCTTATCTATATTGAATGACATTTTACATTCGACTTCAATTTCTCTATTCCTCGATAATAATTTCAAATTTTCTACATTTACCTTCATTTTATAGGAAGTTTGCAGAATGAAATCTTATGTGAAAGATTATCAAATGGAGCCCGTTTGACTCAATTCAACTGACACCGCTTCAACATCATAACGGATTTTATCAATTCAAAGTGACGTATAATATCTTGTTATCTCGTAAAGCACCGTTTTGTTACTGCATATATGTGCTGGACGAAATTCACGTGGATTCACAGGCCATTACTCATTCTACTATCTTTACATGTGTACCATGCATGGCCATAGTTTAGTTACGTAACATGTCAAACCGTTGTATTTTAGTTGTGGATTAAAATACAAATGAAAAAGCAAACCTTTTAGTGATATTTGACAAAGCCATTTGATTTAATCTAGATAGGTATATATAGTCTCTAACAGATGTTTCTAGAATATCACGGTCATTGGAATGTCTTGCCGAACGTAGATCCCTTAGGCCGACAATACCGTCATCAGAGAGGAAAAGGTTAAACAGTGAAAGAAATATTACTCACTAACGATATATAATGTTATTATTGTAGTTCATTTTGCTGAGAAATGGAACAAAACATTAATTAAAATCCAATTAGAATATGTATCCGTCAGGTATATCCAAGATCGAATAAAGGAGACAGGCAATATCCGTTAGTAGAATCCAGAGGTATAAACAGATTTGATTATAGTCCATGTCAAGGGAAAATGCATGTTAGCAGTTCTAAAAAGACAATTGATGTGTCTGAAGTATACCTGATCAGATTTGACTGAAGATTTGCTTCGATAAATTTGACATTGGAACCAGTTAGGAACCTAATTGTGAAAATGGATGTCAACTGATGCCTTTTGTTCATACCATTGTTAATATTCCTATTTATAGGTAGATATGTTGCCTACAGCAGTTGTCACCTGAGTAAGTTAGACGTGGGTCATCCTTTTCTGTGCAGAACAATGAAGAAATGTATTCCATCTCTCAGGTTATGATTTCATTTAGGAATGCATTATCCACTTTATATCTTAATTTCTTTAAATGTTGCATAAGTAACATTTGAACAATAGATTTGGTTCCTAATTTAAGCGATCAAATAGATGTTTCCACTCCAATATTTTATTAAACTCAGTCACTATCTACGATTCCATAGTTAAATTGTTTGTAATCTCCACAGCAATAGTTAGATATATTGCGATTATGCGTAACCGTTTGCATGGTAGTAGTTTTCGTCTGTCGTTAACTAGGCGTACTCTGTACGACTTACACGCAACAACTATCTCTACAAGTAATTGATAGACAGATATATTACGTTCTACAGTTGAGACGACGTTAAACTCATTTGTTCATTAGTTAGTTATTTTGCTCTCGACAATGACAATGATAGCATCGGCTGTAGTTCACATTAATTTTCGTTATGTAGGTACAGATAAACTATGATTTTTAATGGATAGAACAGCGTGTGCTGTGTTGCGTACATATTTCTGAAGGGTTTCAAATCGAAAATGCACAAATTACCATTTCAATAACCAAATCACTTATTAATAGTATAAAGGGATTTAAAAATATATAGGACATAAATTCCCATTTTTAATAATTAAACCTCTAAATTAATTATTGTGATAATACGCTTTCTCCAAACGTCGATGTCCTCTCTATTCTGTCTCTGCTACTTGAGATATTAAATATCACAATTCATAAATTATATCTTTTAAATGTATGCAGTACCTATTAAAGTAATTACAATTACATAATGCTAAACGAGACGTTTTCTAAATAAAGTAATTTTAAAGTTAGTAATGGATATAAAATAGCCATATTTGGTTAACTTCATCCTTTCGGGGTCGATAAAATAAGTACCAGGCAATTACTGGGGTCAGTGTTATCAATTAACCCCTTTCTTCCAAACTTGATAGCCTTCTGCCAAAGTCTGAAACAGTTCCATCCTTGAAAAATTCCTTTTATTCTAGAGGTAAATCTGTTTTTGATTTTCATGTATTTATTTTGCTGTATTTTTAGGTCAACTCTGTATTGTGCTATATGTCCAATATTCACAATATGGTATTCTGTGAAATATAAACGTGTTAATCAATATGATGCGTACATTTTCCTTATCATTTTGCTGACTTCGCTAAATTCTCAGTTGATCAATAACTGTTCCTTACACGTCAACAACATCTTTCGATACCCCCTATCTTTATTCGCCATGAAGCTATTTTTCAGACGAACGTCCAACCACTTCGACCGCATCATACATATTCGTATATATTTTGTTGGTAAATTGGTCATGGATCAAACAGTTAGATATCGTATGAGTTTCAAGGAATTGGAAACAAAAATAACCAATTAGATATTTATTGTTATTTACATTGTAAGCATTGAATGTGATATCTACATCTTCATTTATAATGATGCAGTATATAAATTAGAATGTGATGGTTTTTATCACTAATGAAGTATTACTCTTGATGTACTGCATAGTTCAGCTCCTTTTATCCTGACCTATGCTTATGCTTTCAGTCATATATTTTCTCTGGCTCATCTTTCTCATGTACTTTGCCTCTTTGATCTGCAGCATCTGTTTATTCAATATGGTATGCAATATCAGTGGATTTATGTTATTATCAATATTCAATTATCGATGTCGTATTGGAATATGTTAGTATTTGTTTCAGCTGCATAGTATGATATAATGAGGCCGCATATTTTAATGTAACTTGTTTTCATGCCAACACTAGCATATATCGTTTCAAGCCTTCAATTCCTCCCAACTTTCATTCGCTTTTCGTATTTTTCTATCTCCTTAATATTAGATACCATTTTTTTTTCTTCAGTGTCATATTACATTTTATGTTCTTATATATTTTCACAATGGAATATTTATTTTCTCTTCTCATTAGTATTCCATATTTTCTGTTGATTATATTACGATGGCGTTCTATGGGTAGAAAGTCTGTTTTCACAAACATTGCTATGGCTAATCATTATATAAGATTGTTTAGCATATTGATGTTCGTGTCGGCTTTTTTGGGAAAAGTTTCTTTTAAGAGGACTCGATGGTGTATAAACTAGACATGTTTATTTATTCGAAAATCAAAGAGGACTTCCCGTGGGCCCATGCTTGCTGATTAATTATTTTTTAAAGCAATTTCTGTATTATTTCTTTTTGATGTCCATTTTAATTTCATTAGCATATTCTCTTTTGTAGCGCGTGTTTATATTATGGGTAATGCCATGCATATGGTGTATATTTCTTTCCGCAGTGTATTTTGTAATCAAATTTCTCTTCGAATATTATTATTATTATTATTATTATTATTATTATTATTATTATTATTATGGTGGTGGTGGTGGTGGTGGAGGTGGCGATGTTGGTGGTGTTGTTGTTGGTGTTGGTGTTGGTGGTGTTGGTGGCGATTGTGGTAATCGTGATGGTATTGTTTATGTTGCTGTTTCTCTTTCTTTGTTGTTTACTCGGAACCGTCACATTTAACAAGAGACTCGCTGATAAGCTATTTTCTTTCTTAGATACATAATTAAAAAGTATTTATTGGCTCTTTTTTAGAAACAAAGACCTTCGAAATATTTGACCATCTATTGACGTTTTTATTGTAGGAATTTTTTTTTTTTTAATGTAAATATATGTTTTGCTCCAGTACATTCGTCGATCTATATGACGTCTCCGGAGTGGTGGGGCATTGTTTCTCCCCACAAACGTATTAACAGCGAACGTTCGCCCTCTGAATCTCCGATTGTATACTAACAGAAAAAAACAGATTTAAATATACTCATTCAAAACGTTAAACAGACATACATCGGGAAAAAAAGAAGACAAAGAATGTCGAAATATAACATGAAATGAAAAATTCAATGAAAATAAAAACAACGAGTCCCGACAGCAACAGCGATTCGCCATTTACTTGCGGTGCAAATAGAAAAATGAAATACTAGATATAGGTAAACACCAAGCAACAATAAAACTGTGGCCAATATATGTTAGAAAGGGCAATGATACCATTTTATGAAGAATTTATTCGGAAACAGATGAGAAAAGTGGACACTTCAATATGTTTCTATTTTCTTTAAGGTAAAAAGGCTTAAAATGTTGAGTTGGGTGAAAACCCGACTGAAATGCCGCGCCGTCAACCGATGAAGGGTATATAGAACCCTTAGAACAAGACAGAAAAAGCTGATGCACCATACACCTCATCACATACATTTTCCTCCTGTAATCGGTCGAATATATTGCAAGAAACTCACTCAGATGGTGGATGGGTGCTACACGAGAATGCTGAAGGTGGCTCTGAACATTAATCAGTATACACTGAGGAAGAAGAACTCAGTGCTGTACGGGAGCCTCCCAAAAGTAAGCT
>JAOPUL010002961.1:27058406-27068450 GCA_027564515.1 Octopus rubescens
GTGTGTGTGTGTGTGTGTGTGTGTGTGTGTGTGTGTGTGTGTGTGTGTGTGTGTGTGTGTGTGTGCGTGCGCCCGTGCGCCCGTGCGCTCATTATTAGAAGATTGTCTAAACATATCCTTAACATGGCCCGATATGGTGGTAATTCTGTTCGGTTATTTGGGCATACTTAATCCAACTGCCTGGAGTGGGCTAGGCTGCAAAATAAGTATCTTGGAAACTCTGACTCGTGGCAGCCACCGGACAGACAAAAAAGGGATAAATCGGAGTGAAAGCGGCGGGGAGGAGATGAAGGATGTGGTGAGGAGGTGGGAAGTGGGCGGAATGGAAATGTGACGTAAGAAATTCAACTGACCACTACAGACTTCGGTTGTTGGCCAGTTTATATTAATGTTAAAGGGACATTCGAGTCGCCTTGGGAGTGGTGTGTGTGCGCATGTATGCGCACGTGTATGCGTGTATACGCATATGTATGCGCACATGTATATATGCGAATCTGTGTGCATATGCGTGTGCGTACGTGTCCGTATATAAGTGTGTGTGTGTGTATTTATGCTTTACTTTTTAATGAACTTGGAGAACAACGTCTGATATGTTTTGAAACACAATAGCTGTAGACATTAAAACTGTAGAAGAATAGATCTCCCTCTCCCCGCTCCCTCACCCCTCTCCCTCCCCTTTCTCCCTCTCTTTCACTCCCGTTCACTCCCTTTCTTTCACTCCCGTTCACTCCCTTTCTGTATTTCACGATCTCTGTCTCCTCTCCATTTCTTTATTTTTCTCTATTTCTTTCTTCCTTTCTGCCTCCCTGCCTCCCTCTCCCCTCCTTCCCACTTTTTCTCTTTCTCTCCTTTTTCTCTCTGTCCCCTTTCTCCCCTTGTCCCCCCTTTGTCCCCCACTCCCTCTTTCTCTCTCTCTCTCTCTCTCTCTTTCTCTCTCCAATTTCTCTATCTCCATTTTTGTCTCTCCTCGCTCCCTCTCTCTCTCCATTTTTGTCTCTCCTCGCTCCCTCTCTCTCCATTTCTCTCTCTCCTCGCTCCCTCTCTCTCTCTCCATTTCTCTCTCTCCTCGCTCCCTCTCTCTCTCCATTTCTGTCTCTCCTCGCTCCCTCTCTCTCTCTCTCTCCATTTCTGTCTCTCCTCGCTCCCTCTCTATCTCCCCTCAGTCTCTCTCTCTTCATCTATCTCCCTCTCTCTTTTTCTCTATCTTTCACTATCTCTGTCAAACAAATACTTAAAACAAGTATACACAGCTTGAAATGCAAGTTGCCGTTTAGATCTTATTCCAAAGCTATTCAATTCCTATTGTAACAGATTCTTCGTTATTTCAAACGCAATGTATACTTCACTAACCACTTGATATTTCCATATATAAGATTTATCAATTAACAAATAATCCTAATCCTTTCGGCTCTTCAGGTCTGAAAATCAAAAGGATACGAACGTTAAAACACACAAAACATTGGTCGGTAGAAAGGCTGGAATAGATGAATAAAACAATAGACTGATGGATCTATTAATCATTGTTTTATAGAACTAAGATATGCCTTGTGAAGTTCGTGAAGTTCGTGTGTTTTTATTCAACACGGGGAAAACATCAGAAAGAGAATATATAATGAATTTCAAATGACAGGTATTCGTTAAACATAAAATTCGTTTCAAATTCTCCTAATAGTCTACTTTCCGCGCATAATTTCATAGGGCTGGAGCTCATCCGAATAAGCAAAATGTTTTGTCCGAGAATAGACTGAAGGAGATACTGGTGTGTCGCAGGGTTAAATTCCAAAGTACCACTACTAGTACTCATTTTTCATCTGAGTGTATTAGAAATACAGGGAATGGAGTTCCTTACTAAAGGACAGAATAGGCTGCCCGGTCCGAGAATCGTACCTATGACCCAACGATCATGGGACCAGCACCTTAACTACTTGGCCATGGGCCTTCACTTACCTTGTATTTGAATGATGAGTTTCCATCATATTTAGTAATATTTTCAAGATATAGATATTCTATCTTAAAATAGATATTCTTCTGTATTGTCAGAAGTTATTTTCTTTCTTTTTTATATAGCGATTGCCAATGTCTGTACTCTGACACTTACACTCTATTTAAATCATTATACAACACTCCTCTACCTGCTAAAAACAATTGTACCTCCAATTAGACATTTCCAGACGTGACCAACTGAAACTATAGATATTATTCAACCATCTGGTTCTTGGTCTACACCTAGGTCTCTTGCCGATTTGTGATTCCGTCTTGCGATATTCTATTCGCATGTCGGTACTTTCTAAAATAAGTCTCACATTTAATAGATGTGTTTACTCGATTAAATCGACTCCAAAAATTGTCGGATACTTATTCCAACGACTCCGGAAAAAAAGTAAAGCAAAGTCTACCCCTAATGGAATTAGAACTCGCATTGAGCCAATTAAACATCTCAACAAATTTGGTCGGGCCCCGCTAACGTTTCTGCCAAAATTTTCCTAGTTTTCTACGTAATACTCTATTCTATACTGGGCACGAAGGCCTGGAATTTTGGGGTAAGGGAATAGTCGATTTTATCGACCCCAGTTCGTAATTGGTACTCACTTTATCATTCCGGAAGGATGAAAGGCAAAGTCGACCCCGGCAGCATTTGAACTCAGAACGTAAAGTCGGAAGAATTGCCGCTAAGCATTTCTTCCGCCGTGCTAACGATTCTTTCAGCTCGCCGCCTTCAATAATAATGATAATAATAATAATTACACAAAAGTAGTATAAACGCTAATATGTTTGTAGTGGAAAAAGTGTACATTGTTATATTAGCGGAATGTTTGCCTTTAAATCAACAGAAAAGTGGATTGAACACGAACTCCAGACTGTGACAGAAAATGAGATGTACAATATCTGGTGGGATTTCCCCATAAAGACTAACCCTTCTATTAATTCAAGAAGACCGGATATGATTATAGATGACAAAATAAACAAACTATTTAAGACTATAGATTTCGCAATTCCATTTCGTACCAATGAAATGGGGAAAAAATCAGAAATATCATCTTCTAGCCAGATAGCTGAAGTGACTGTGGAAGACCAAGACAACAATTATTCCTCTAGTAATTGGTGCACTTGGCAAAACACCCAAAACGTTACCTAAAGAACAGATTGGAATTGAAACCCCCAATGTGGACCTGCATAAAAGTACCATCCCATATTGTGCAAGAATCCTAATGAAGTTTGTTGAGCTTTGAAGAGACTTGTCACCAAAGCTCAAGATAAAATACCTGCTAACTAAATTACCATGCACTAGCGTAGTAATAATAATAACAATAAATAACAACAATAATAATAATGGAGGCATGACCAAGTTGTAAAAGTTTTACAGTGGAAGCTTTGCCAGAAATGGGGATTTGAAGCTGGAGACACATGGTAGTCCATTGGGTCGAAAGAGTGCTGGTGTCAGAGAAATGCAAGATATTGTGGGACTTACCTATTCAAACGGACAAGACGCTAAAAAATAATAGACCAGACATAACAACAATAGACAAGGAAAAGTGAAGTTGCTTACTAATTGATCCATCATGTCTGTTTGATTCTAGGATCATAAAGAAAGAACATGAACAAAAATACATTCCCTTAAAATTTGAAATTGCAAGAATTTGGAGTATGAAAATTGTAAAGGCTGTGCCATTAAGAATATGTGCATTGGGAACTATAAGCAAATATATAGACAAATGGTTGAAGGAAATTGGAATCCCGTGTCCCGTAGAGCTTCTGCATCTTAGGGACAGGAAAGATTATCAGAAGGGCTCTAAGTACTTGAATTGTTATTGAAAGCTTGTGGATACCTAAGGTTACAGATAGTAACCCGATACCCACATAAATCCTACCAGGAATAAGACTGAACCTGAGTCAAAGTTGTGACTTGTGTAATCAGCCAACAGGGAAGTGGGGACCCTCCATTATTCCTCTCTGCTAAATTATCTTCCCGTGTAGAAACGATTTGAATGACAGAATGCTAGTCTAAGTCTATGTTGGAACAAACTGTGAATACATATTGTACTTGCCGGCAACCCGCTACTGCCTCAGTACATCTGTGAGACTTTAACACTACCTTCTCATCGAGTACTCACTCACAATCACCACATACGCGGCTAGTAATTATTCTTATTCATGATATTCCTGTGGTTCTGTATTTTTATGTTGATGCCTTGGTTGTTATTGTTATGAGATTAGCATCTTGCTTATGTAGCTTAGCTTACAGATTTTGCTTTGGTTGTTATTTTTATTAAATTTCGTTCTTCTTTATCTATTCTTCTGTTTTCTTTGAAGCTACACTGTGAGGCCTGCTCTTTCCTAAACTATAAACCTCGAGTTTTGTGCAGAGTCTTCATTTTCGTCTTCTTACTGGTTTCATAATTAATGAACAATCTTCATTTACAAAATCACTTACCTTCTAGTCATGACCCGTTTCGCAATTCTTCTCTTTCATAAAGTTAGAATTAATAAGATATCTTTTAAGGGGTTCACTTTTTATTATCTTCACAACACTCCCAGATACATCTTCGTTGTTCTCATTTCTGTGCTCGTTTAGTTTTTCTATCAAATTTATTAATACTTCAGGAAAACATTGTTTTCTTCTCTTCTTCGCTCAACAATCAATTCCAAAATGTCATCTCTCGGCGTACAAATTCTAAATTTCTTGCAGACATTTCAAATTGTTTGATTGCACAGCTCTCCTTCGTCAACACAAATCTTCAAATGTGTTCAATTATTCCTTGATACGAGTAGAACATCTGTAAATATTGCATTTAAGCAGTTCGTAGTGACATTTCCAGATGAGTACCACTAATCTTGTCATGGTCATATCCGCCATATACTTAATAAATTGTCATATCTTTTGAAAGGCTTCTAGCATTTGGTATGTGGTGAACGTTAGTATTACGCTCCGATGCATCGATAGCAAAAGGAATGTTATGCGATGAGGCATCTCAACTGATTTTACTTTAAGCTTCGTTTGATTTTGTCAATATTTGGAGGAGGACCTGGGTCGTTTATTAACGGAAGAATAACTTTGGATGGCAAATTATTCTCAATGTCAAAGTGGTACACAACAGTGCAAATATAGTTTGTATATCCACCAAGTAACAGTTGCTCTGTCACCCAAAGTGTTCCTTGGTCTTGAAATAAACAATCAATTGTAATGGTTCACTAAAACAATTTCAAGACTCATGGTGTTTCCAAGTGGTAGGAAAATATCGCCTGTAACTTCAGAGGTCCTGAAACATGACCACTAACTAGGAGTATTAATTTATCATTGGTAGCTTTAAATTCTAGACAGACTTTTCTTAAAGGATAGTAAAGATATCTACAGGTATTCTCAATCATTTACCAAATAGGATCATCCCAATATTTCGCCCTTTTTACAATGACTTCAAATTTCCAAGCAATAGTTTTAGCTGCTTCGCAACCAACACTCGATGCCTCATTAGTTAATGCATCATTACGGTGCACATTGAGTGCACGTATATAGCCTACAATCAATCCCTTTTCTGCACATTTAGTCGATCAAAATATACGTTGCTCTATCACAAAATATAGATTGATACAAGGGAATCTTTCTTTGGTTCGAATGTTAACTTTTTTTGTTCCACTAATTTATTACAAGAATAATTCACATAGCATTTTGTACTGCATCATTTCATATCCCTAAATTCTTCAAGATTGTTGTATACAATACGTATGTTTAGTTACTGAAATCATGAGAAGATTGGAATTTGGATTTTGTCTTAAATAAACCATATATGCCTATCTCTGACTTGTGTTTTGTTGTAATAAGTTTATCGTCCGTATTTAGTAAACTATTATATTCTAGAGCCATTCTGCTGAACTAATAATTCTAGTAATGATTCAAGAATTGCTGATTTGACACTGTCGCTTTCATAAAATATCGAATAGACCTCTATTCGGTTGCCAGAATACTAGAAATCTGAACCAAATTCCCTTCAAACCACATATTATGATCTTAGAAAACAGACATAATATAAATGTTAGTCCTGTATACATTGTTTTAAAAAAGATGGTCATGGCTAGAGGACTTTAATGAGAATTGTCACGGGGCTAAAACTCAACAAAATCAGATTCATTTGATTCAGGGATACCAAAGTGTTCTTATGCCAAAAATAACTTTATAACGATATGTTATATTAGCGATCAGTATTTATTAAATAACTGATATATAATTCATAACTCAAGGAAGACTAAAATACACAAGCGTCTTCAACGTTATTCGAACACCAAACATAAAATGTGGCAGCTAAAAGCCACAATGCTGTATGACCGAATTTCTACTTATTCCCTCGTTCACAACTACCATGGTATCGATTTTAATAATAATTTCTAATCTAAGCACGGAGTCACATATGCAGGGTGGACGGTAGATTTGATTAATTTCGACAGCGCTGCTTCACTGATACATTATTTTATTGATTATAGCTTAATGAATGCCAATGGCTGGCTTCGGTGAATTACAATAGAGTACGTAAAACTTCGTTGTTTTTCTTGCTGGGTCTGGGTGAAGATGCAGTGACCTTGACCTACGTAGGCTTTTCTATACAGGCAAGTGAGATTAACCATCCTCTTGAACCTATATAATCAATGCTTGCAGGAAAGTTAAGAACTGAAAGGGAATTTCGGAAGGGCAAAGCTTGAAGAAGATATATCGGAGCGTAGTGATTGGTGTTGAACCTGAGCGTTTGATATAACAAGAGATATAAGATGAAGAAAAACTCGTAGTTCGATAAGAAACTGAGTGAAGGTGACTCAATACCAGCATGCCCTGAGAGCAGAGTTCATTATAGAGTTCATTTTCTGTAGAAAAGTAGAGAGAAAAGATAGTGCGACATTGCATCAGAGGTTGGGACTTGTCTTTATGTGACTTGATGTCAATCAGTCGCATGTTCTCTTTTTCCGGAGACTGAGATATCACTATGTGCAACAGAAGAACAGTCCCATATATGAGACAATAATTCAGTGTGCACTTCACTCGAGCTTTTGTAGAATACCAGTAATTTTAGGGACTCGAAGCATTTTCTGGTCATATGGAATAGGCCAGTTTTTGTGATGCGGTTTCCTCTTGTCATATTTACATTAAAATATATTCTGTAAATAAGATAAGGCATTTGGTCCGGCAGTCGCTTTAGTGTTTCTGACTTTCACGGTCAGAGTGAAATAATTATTTTATTATTTAGCACAGTGAGAAAAATTTGCTAAATTCTGGCAGTAATTAAGGTGAAATTGGTTTTAGGCAATGAAATGTCAAAATGTCAGAGAATGGTGGTAAAGTGGTAAAACGCTGAGATTCCTGGACGACATGACATGTGATATTTAGTGACAGTCCTTTAATTTCTCTTTTCACATCCCATTAAGGTCACTATTGCCTTTCACCACTCTCAGAGTCTGGAAAATAAATAAATGTTGAGTACTTAAAACAATGTACTCGATTAAAGGTCGCAGGTAATTTACGTACTCATGACGACCAGGTACCGAACAAGGTACGCTTAAAGGGTAACACACGTCCACGTTGATAATATGTTGCTCCCCTAACTCACCAACAAAATACAATGTGCTGAAATGGCGCTGAAAACTAGTTGCTATAATGCAACTGGTGTGTCATATTGCCTATTCTACCTTGCTTGTCTCCTGTATACATTACAACTTAAAATATAATATGCATTTTTAAAATATGCATAAACGAGGTGGCGAGGTTGAAGAGATATGTTTCGTGATACAAAAATTACAAAATTAAAACTCAAACATTTTAAAATATCAAATGAAAAATATTTAAGGAAAAAAGCAAAATAAAATCATATCAACTCATTGGATTATCAACCGTTGATATGTCTATTAAATATTTTATCTAATGGAATTTTATTCTAATATCGGGCAAATATGCATCTGTAATGCAATTCTTTTAGTAACTGTATATATGTCTGTAACATCATCACTGCTCTGTGCATTCCATTTAATTAATATTCATGTTTTTAATAAATTAAAATGCATTTAAATGGACTTGAATATGTATGTGTGCGTTAAATCGTCTCTAATGAAATTTCGTCTATTCGTTTGTTTGTTTGTTTGTTTTTTTAATTTTGGTTTCTAGTTTATTTTATTTTTACCAGGTACTATCAAGATGGCCAACTCAGTGTTCTATTGGTACATAAACAACTAAGAGGTTAGCAGTTCGTTTCTTGCGGCCGGTTTTGTGTCTAAACATTACTTTTCAAATAGAAAAATTTATATATGTTATACGTAGATAAATTCATGATAGATTAGCTCAGTAAAATACGTACTGACATCATAATGTATTCATAGTATCGGCCTCAGAATGGTGATAACAAAATCGATCTTTGCGAGATTTGAACTCAGAACTTAAACGTAAGTAACTGACTAGTGAATTGTATTACAGTGTTTTATAGTGGCAGAACCAATACTCGACTGGTACTTATATTACGTGTTATCTATAAGTCCCAGAATGTGTGGATGTGAAGGTTATGTGGCTGCAATGTCTAGTATTTTGTTGATGAAAGATCGTCCTACCAATTCTGGAGTTCTTGAAAAGCTCATGGGCGCTGCCTGTTCTTATAGAAACAGAATAAAATACCGAAAACAGTTAAGCGATCATACTGTAAATCATTGTAAAATAGAAATGCCTATCTGAAATATACAACAGTCACTAATATTGATTAGCAGACCAACACATATGTCACCGGCGAACGATAATCAGTCGGAGCCTTCTGGATATATATGGTTCATATTCTATCATCACATCTCTTATGCTTTTGTGAACCAATATATTTAGCTCGTAATTAAAATAATATTAGTCTTTGAATTAATTTCATATACTTATTTCGGCATAAATATTGTTAATTAATTCCATATTTTTCTCTTCACTAAATTAATTTTTATGGCAAATTGTGCAGATCGTCCTTGAGAAATTTCTTTAAGTTAATAAATACAGAATGGCTTATTCTAATTGTATCCATGTAGTTACTTCTGTGTGGAACATTTAGAGCCACAATAGAATATCTCTAAACTTCTAACGCTGCTGCCAATCTAAAAACAACTGTCAAGGGAGAAAACTCCAATAATTGCAACCAATCGTAATTTGATTATGTCTTGTCATTAAGACCAACCAGTGAAAGTAAAAGACATGCTTGGATCTTAGAACTCCTCAGAGAACCACATTTATATGCTTCCATTGATATGGATATTATTATTGGATTTATCTCGTTTCCGTGTCGTTTTAATAGATTGAACTGTCCTAAAGGGAGTTTTTCACTACTAATTACTTGAATAAACCTGGTTCAGAGAAAATGTTCCGTTCATGATATATAATCAATCTTTTCACAGTATACACTTGGTAATTATATCGGTGATTTAAAAACAACTATCAAGAGAGAAGAAAACTGTAATAACTGAAACCAATTGTATTTGGTGGTGATTTATGGCGATTCGAGATTCCTTTTAAACCCGGTGAAATAAGTCTGATACAGAATTTTTCAGAAATATTTATACACTTGCAAGTTCCTACCACACCAAGTCCCTAAGAAAGCAAATATCGATTAAAGAATTTTTATATTATTTGCTTGATTGATTAACTGTAATTTAGACGGAACTATTCTTGAATGTGTATTTTTACTCTAAGATAAACGTTGACTATTAAATCATTGGATCGATTCGACGACATCCGTGGCATTGTTTCGATGAAACCAAAATTACTCTCAGCACAAAACAAAATGTTTCGAGTTAATTTAAAATAGTTTGCTAAATAGAATGGTGTCGGTGACCTTTATTTCCAAATCCGTTGGCCGAAAAAAGTAAAATTTTACAAAATGCTAATTAAATAAAGCAAACAATCCCTTTAAAGACACACGCCTTTAAGCAAAAGTAATCATACGTGAGATACATATTAAGAATTCTTGAGAATAAACTATACACACACACACACACACACACACACACACACACACACACACACACACACACACACACACACACACACAC
>JAOPUL010002961.1:27374752-27386985 GCA_027564515.1 Octopus rubescens
TATATAAGGTTCAAATATACTTGTGGCATATTCGAACCCGTATGAAAGCCATTCACTGTCTTTTCCCATGGAGATAATTTCTCTCTGGAGACAAATGGTGTAAATGCACCTAAAATCAACTCGCAGCGTCACCTACCAGCCTGTGAGATGCGAGCATTCGCAGAAGCCGGACAGGGGCACTGCGAGCTGATAAGAGAGACTGTAGTTCTTATAATATCCTCGTCGTCGTACAATGACTGGTAGCGCTAACCTGCGGCTCAACGTAAACAAATTACGGGGTGGCAGCGTTAAGCAGTAATGTTTATAAATACAAAGTTATTACCATTTCAAATATTGTTGGGGGTATATTCGGACCTGTAAGCAAGCCCTTAGAATATATGCGTTCACTTTATCTGCCTTGTCCATAGACGACCATTTTAAAACCTGGCCATATTTCCTTTTATTATGCCGAATTCCCATCTTCCTGCGGAATTTAATTTATAACTATTTTAAAAGAAATACACCAATGCTCATAAGTGTCACTGGCTAGCGTTAATGACCGGGCAGTACCTACCATGTATTCATTAATTGTTTTAATGTGCCGGTGATGTTGGAAACGGAAACTGACATAGTCGCTGAGAGAGGCCTGCACCAGCAGTAGGATAGTACTTATTTTAAGTTTGGTTGACTAGAGCTATGTGAAATGAACAGCCTTGTTAAAAAACACAACGATCCGTTCGGTCGAAGAATCGAACCCACGACCTTAACATCAAAAGTCAAAACACCCCTAATCGCTAGGTCACCCACCTTTAAAAAGTAAAATGAGCCAATCTCTGCTTTAGATATTTAAAAAGTAAAATGAGCCATCTCTGCTTTAGGTGAGATGATTAACTGGTTAATCATCTCACCGTGAATTTCTTTATCCCATATATATTGGTTTCAAATTTTGGCACAAGGCCAGCAATTTTCGGGGAGGGGCTAAGTCGATTACATCAACCCCAGTGCTCAACTGATACTTATTTTATCGACGCCCGAAAAGATGAAAGGCAAAGTCGACCCCCAGCGGAATTTGAACTCAGAACGTAAAGACGGACGAAATACCGCAAAGCATTTTGCCCGGCGTGCTAACGATTTCGCCAGCTCTCCGCCTTAACTTATCTCATATATATTATAATCTGACTTATTGCACAAATATACTTATATATTTATATATCTGATTTCTACATTGATTCTAAATACAGAATATTGGTGAGCGTGGCATTAGTGGTCTAGCCTTTCGAATGAAGATTACCTTCTGTAAAGTGAATCCAACAAGTGTTTATCACAAATTGACTAACGGAGTAGAATCTCGAAACTTGCATAGCCACACACTCATGTACAACTTCGAATAAACCTTATTCCAATCTAGTTCTTTGTATTGAGCATTTTGTCGCTGAATTGCACACAAATCTATACGTACATGATTCATGTGAGGGCATTCATTCAACCCATTAGAATTTTAATTTGAAAACCTGCATCTCGTTGTATTCTTATTGTCATACATTCGTCATCACACGAATGAATTATACTGTGGAACGAAATGTGCGTATGCGATTTTAGCTTTATGGTTTATATTAACTACGAAATAAATAAGAAATAGTTTAACTCTTTCAACGCGGAAAGCGGATGTATTCGTACAAAATGTTATTACTATTAATTGCAGAAAGCAGTGAAAAAGAGCAGTGAAAAAGAGCTACGAGAACCGGAGATTTCTACAGTAATACTTTTACAAAAGACGATTTAAAAGACGATTTTCAGATTTTATTAATTTTTTTCACTCATTTCAAATACTTTAAATGGTGGATATGAAAACCTTACGTATAGGACAATCAGAAAATATCAATTGTATTTTTTATTGGATAATTAACATCATTACGGGAATGACTATACAAATATAATTACGCAATCACAAGTTTAATTGATATTGATTAATATTTGTATGTTCATCTCAAATTTTAAAAGTGTTTCTGAAATTTACTATTTAGCTTCTTAAAATTTTGACAGGAGTTTTTGGGTCAAAAACGCTTCTACAATGGAATATTAATATTAATGCAATAAATGCATATCTATATGCTTAGACAAATGGGTACACTGATTTCGTGACAGTAGATCTGCATAGAAGTTGAGGGGTGTCAGGGTTCACCAAAACAGAACAAAACCAACTAATTCGCGGCCTCATTATACAATTGATCAGGAGTACATTGAACATAACGCATATACATAAGTATACATAAACACACATGTATTCACACTTTCATATGTATGTTTGTGTGTGCATGTGTATTTTGAAAAAGCCGACAGCTGAAACTTAAAGGCCCACTGAGTATGAATTTTGCAATAAATGTTGCTAAAATCTCAATATAGTATCCAGCCGTATGTAATGTCTAATTGTTATTCTTAAACTTGCTTTTGAATAATAACCTCAATTAGCACACACACACACACACACACACACACACACACACACACACACACACACACACACACACACAGATCCTAGCACCCCTAATTATAATACTAGCATAATCCTTACTGTATAGGTGTGAGAGTGAGAGGCAGAGACGGTATGATGTTTGAGCGAGGGGTTTGTTTTATATCTAGCTAAACGTTATTCAATGTAACAAGAAATGTCATTGGTTGTTAGTAGAGGGAGAAATTCTTGAACTCATCTTTGAAAATAATTTTGTAAAATAATATTTGCTTCGCCTCAGCCATTTTCTGTTTCTTTACTCATCTCGAATTATTTATTCACAGCCGAACTTTGAAATTGCAAAAAGTCCCCGTGAATTGGTTTATTTTCAAAAGGTTAATATGCAACGTAGAATACTTCTATTTTTTTTATATAGTTTATATGAATTTAGAAGTTAGATTTGAATTTCAAATTTTAACTTTAGCTAAGCCTTACTTATTTGAATATATTTTTTAGCACATATTTTGTTTACTTTTAGTTTTAATTTTACTACATTGAGTCACGAGAAAGGGGTCGTCAGAGTTCTTCTTTTTTGGTAAGTTATAAACCTTACTTATAAATTTTTATCTTCTTATATATTCTTAGTTTTAAAGCATATGTTGTGAAAAGAATATTTAGTTAAAGCAATATTTTGTTAAAAGAATATTTTGTGAAAGAAATATTTTAGAATGTAATATTCGAAAACATTCTTCAATCTGGTTTTTAAGAAGCAATAAACTGCTGTTGCTTTGTATAGAATTTATAATAATGAGCTTATTATATAGTTCTCAGGTGTACCACAACTCATCTGAAAACGTTGGCTCAGAACATATATGTAAGTCAATTAAAGAAAGACAACAATAAAGGCAGTTTTTCTTTTCGCTTTCTTCCAGCCACTTGAAGATCTTTCAATTCTCAAAGGATTGTTTTCAAATTTTCTACACAGGTGTAGTTTTGCACACTGATGACGTATATTGCATTCAATTGTTTGAAAAATTGATAGTAAAGAAGATATATAGCACTTTAAAGTTATATTGCTAATGAAATGACTCCAGTGTCCTCAAAGTCGATACTTGCCTTGGCAACAGCGTATTGCTGAAAATGGAGACGAGAATGGAACCGTAAACATTGAATAGGTTATTTTAAAAAGGAATTTAATGAGAGCAAACAAAGGAAAAGGGAGGGGTTTTTTTTTGTTTTGTTTTATTTAAGAATTTAATGAAAAGCAATGCTAAAATAATGAAAATGTTTAACTTTTTTGTTATCTTACGGCTACATGATTTATATTTATATACAATTAGAATAATAATATTCTTGTCATAGTAAGAGGTCTTGCTTTCGACATTCCACTAAAAATGACAACCCAAATGGAACGAAAACACTTGAACTGTCAATAAAAGAAAACAATGATGAAATACCACAACATAGCCGAATGTTATAAAAGTTAACGAAATTGAGCTATATCCTCCAGTATGTTTCAAAACAAAATACTTTTCATATCTGCGGCACCACATCCACTCGCATAAATACGAGTCCACTGTAAAGTCTTGTCATTCCTACCTAAAAGTAATGAACAATAGAATTCAAAACAAGATCTCCTTTGTGAGTTAACATTGTGGTTTTGGGAATCCCTAGTTCGGGAGATCGTTTTCGAAGTGATTTGTTGGGTGATCGTAGCACAGATGCCTCCACCCCTGTACATGTGTCCCTTCGCATTGAGGGCCCTGTCCTCGGTTTGTCCTTAATTGATTCTGTGAGAAACAGTTTGTTGCCATCGCAGTATCGTCCTCTTCGGAGGAGCTGGTTTGCCGAATCTTGCAGTGAAGTTAAAACAATATGTAGGGGTAACAAGACTTTCTCCCCCCCCTCCCCTGTAAAATGGTGTGTGCCACAGCACCGTTTATTCTCGCGTTTAAGACAGGCCCAAGTACTTTCTATTTGAGTATGGGTCCCGCTTGCGAGTTTACAAACTCAACGCTGTGGCGAACTTGGTACCTTAGTAGCTCGGGAATATGCGAGTATGCGCGCCATATGGGTCACTGTAAATAGCTGTTCTCGGCAGAATTGATTGACGAATGCAATCTTCGAGTATATTACGATTTCGAAAAGGTACGGCAAAAAAGAAAAACTTCGAGTTTCGCGACACGCATGCCGAAAGCCCATTGTTCTGGTAGCATTATTCGACCCCGGTGGTACGTTCCACTCTAAAAGACTGTTTCGTTTATTTCCACAATTCTGCCGCGACCACCAAACTTAATTGTGGAGCATATCGTCTGCGCAGACTTCCCGTAAATAATACTTATAAACTACTGTTTCAGTCGCACCAGTCTCTAGTTCATTCTTCCAAAACTTAGTTAACTCTTTGAGCCAGCAGTAGATAAATAAAATTAAACTAAGTGAAATGGTTCAGCCTTCCTGCAACGTGTCTCGACACTCTCTAGAAATAATTAATGAAGCGGAGTTGCCATGACGACAGTTTCTACTTCCGATGTGAAGACAGTGGCTTAAAATCCATTGGCTTAAAATACGTAACTTTTAAATGCTTTTATCTTTATTATAAATTTTCCAAAAGAATTAATGAATGCAATATACATCGGCATCCAAAACTATCAAAAGTACATTTTTGAAAATTTTCAGGTTAAAATTTGTGGTTGAAGGGAAACGAAAAAGATCCATGAAAGCTAGAAATAAAAACACAGAATAAAAGACAGATAGGGAAATGAATAGTTTTATAAAGAATAATGCATAAGCAAGTCGGAAGTATTGGCGAACGTTTCTATAGACATACATATATCATCTCATATCATTTTACAGCTGTTCCTAGAAATCTAGAGACACACGGTAGTTCATATGAATACTTCATATTTTTGTGTATCAAAATGTTTTTTTGGGGTGGGGTTGGCGTATGGATATAAATTATTTAATCATACGAAGTCTTCTCCAACCTCCAGACCTCATCAATGCTCACGTCAGCGGAATTCGAATTCTACTTTTTTTTAAATATTAAGAGGATATTCATGTTAGTCGTTGTGGAAAGCGTAAATAATGGATGTATTTATGCAGCTTTAAATATTTTATTTCCTAATTATTCATTGCCTGAGAATGTGTGGGGGTGGGGTGCACGAAATAGTTTATATGAAGTCTTTTCTTCATTCCTTTTATCTTTCGGAACTTCAGAATATTGGATAGATTTGTGCAAATATGCACAAAAGAAAATGCAGAGGAGGGTAAATATTAGATATCTAAGATTGCAATGGTTTTTTTCACGGTAGCAGGATTCACTGTTCGATCAGTCGACTGGTAGTCAGTCCCTATGTTATGCTAATGAAATTGTGTTGCTCAAACAAACGAAATCTGTGTAACTAGACATATCTTGGACTGTTTCAGTCTGAGGATGGGCCTTTGCGCCTGAAATATATAAAGGTTTTTGTGAAACTATCTGCATTGTCAGAAGCTTTCTTATTTTCCTTCTTATATATATTCTGACCCCTCTTACTTTTAAGATATTAAGGTGATTCGGGAAAGATTTAAATATTTTATTTTCTAATTATTCATTGCCTGAGATTGTGTGTGGGGGGATGCACGAAATAGTTTATATGAGGTCTTTTCAGGAAAGATTCTTTTCCTGACATTCTTAACAGGTGAACCGATTCTTCGTTTCTTTAATCATGTTCATTGCTGATTCAAAGTTGTTGGTTTATTGAAAAGATACATATCGAAAGGTGTTCAATGATCACCCATCCCATCTTATGTTGAAGATAATGTTTGTAGAACTGCATTATCCTAAACACATAGCTTTACTTTTTTAAGTCGAAACAGATGGGGGACTTGATGACTTTTAATTACCATTTCTAACCATTGGATCAACCTAAAAGCAACTTTTTGGCAACTTTGATATACCATTGACTTGTTTCAGTCACTGGAGCGCCTCCATCCTTGACCACCACCTTAGATTGTGTTTTTAGTTTATGATCGGAGTTGACCTTATATTAAATCAAATTTATAATTACCAAAGGTGGTTTTTTAAAGAGATTCTATGACTATATTCGCCAATTAAATCAGTAGCATGTTATTTTAAGGTTTAATCATTTCTCAGACTACATACAGGCTTGCTTGTTCCTTCAATGGCGCCCGTTGTATTGTATATACAGGTGACTTGATTACAATTTGATCCTATTTACATACCACGTCTTGGAACAATGTTCGTGTCGCGCAAGAAATTCTTCAGATTAAGATTTGCATTTAACACTTATGTATATTGTGTTTGTGTATGCGTGTCACTGTATGGGATATGCTAAGTTAGTAAATACACACATATGTATGTGTGTGTGTATATATATATATATATATATATATGTACACGCACACGTGTGTGTGTGTATGTACATTGTGCGTTCAAACACAATTAGGTATATATATATGTAAAATATACGTGTGTATATATACACACACACAGTCGTACGCACACACAATTTTATATGTATTCTTTTAAATACCCTTGAGTACAGTTACATATCCTATTTTCGAAAAGGTTGTACACGGTTTCAAATACCATGACAGCCAAAAGACTTGTTTTTCACAAATGAATACAGCTGTAAACATTATAGTATATTGCTTTGAATGAATAAAAAGGCTGAATGCTATAAGCAGGAATTCGAACCACGCATTTTCTGTATCTATGACAGACGTACAAACCATTTCGACTAATGTAACTCTCTCACTCATTCACTATGTATGTGTGTGTTTGAGAAGGCATTTTCTTTTAAATCCAAGATATTACATGTTATTTATAGCTTGGAGATAAACAATTCAAATGATTAATTAGTTTGGGTTCTTTTTACTTAAATTATCGCCCTCGTTAATGATTACAAAACAATATAGTTTCAAGCTAACATCCTTTGAACCTGTACATCTTTCTACGATAACCTTTGATTGTTGAAGTTGCTGACTTTACTAACATCAGTTAAAGCCACCACTGTGTGAAGACTTAAGAAAAATACGATTCTTATTCTCAGCAAGGTTAAAATGACGCAGATGTTAACATCATTTCATAATGAGTAATAAGAAATATTTGTCAAACGAGGGTTTTGCGTTTCTCAGAAGAAAAAAAAAATATTAAAGTATAGAACTTTATTTCAAGCAGATCGAGGGACATTGTCGTAGATGATTCCTTGCTGACTCCCAAGAATTGTAAAAGATTTAAGGGAATATATGCAAGAAAATATAATGGAATCGAAATAACATACTCTCATGCAGAGTCGAGGGGAGAAAGAGCAACAAAAGTATATCTCCTTACATGGGTAATGAGATTTATGTAGGTGTATTAAAGGATGCAGTAAGTATATCATATGGAAAATATCAAATGTTTAAAGTAGAGATTCAATAAATTAATCTCTATCAACTCGTGTGTGTATGGATATGATACACATGTACATAATATCACCATAATTATATATATATATATAGTGAAGGCGCATGGTTCAGTGGTTAGAGCGTCGGGCTTACAATCGTATGGTTTTGTGTTGTGTTCTTGAGCAAGACACTTTTTTTCACGTCGCTCCAGTTCACACAGCTGTAGAAATGAGTTGCGACGTCATTGGTGCCAAGCTGTATGGGCCTTTGTTTTTCCCTTGGACAACATCGGTGGCGTGGGGGGGGCTGGTATGCATGGGCGACTTCTAGTCTTCCACAAATAACGTAAGAGGGGAACTTTCTAGGTGCAAACCTATGGTCATTCATGACCGAAAGGGGTCTTTACCCTTCTTCACCCACCCACCCCACACACACACACACACAGTTTAGTATGCAAGATTCTTGATATGAATTCGTGTGTTGAAACAAATCTTGTCTTGGAGTGGGTCATTACGCCAATAACACATGCACTGGTTCAATATCACGTCTTGCTGATTGGTTAAATATCTATCCAATTAACTAATCGATCGTTTGTTTAATGTGCTGCATAAACAATCAATCGGTTGTTTGTTTATCAAAGTTCTTTCGTCGCTCTTCGCGTCCTTTTCAGTGACTCCCCCTCTCTGTTCTCTCTCTCTCTCTCCTCTCTCTCTCTCTTTCTCTCTCTCTCCAAGGTCTGTTCTGAGTCTATCCGAGAATTGCTCTTATGCCTGTGTGTATGTAGATGTGATTGTTTAGAGGTTGTAAGGGTGAGAGTAAAGAAGACTCCGTGTGCGTATTGTGTGTGTGTGTGTGTGTGTGTGCGTGCGTGTGTAGACCCCCCCCCGCGTGACTGTATGTGTGTGCATTAGCCATCCGTGACCTCTTTAAGGGTTCGGCTCTTTGTTCAAGGTCAGTTCGGTCTCGCATCTGATTCGCTTCTCATCACCAGTGCCTGTCTTATTATTGACGTAATGAGCCACACAAGATACATTCATAGGTTATAGATTTATAGACATAGCAGATATATATAGAATATATTTATATAGAAATAAAATGTGTACACACTTATGTGCATATATATATATATATATATATATATATATAACCTATTGTATTGCCTCTTCGTTTTACTAGCTGTAGAATATAATTTGTGAGACTAACGATTATGCATTACCAAATTAGGAATGGAGATTAACATCTAAACAGGATAAAATTTCAGAATATGGGTTATTGATATGGAGAATAGGTATTATTTCTGTTGATTTAATGATTGAACCTCCATCAACCCTCACCATCTTTATAAATAGCAGCTTATCTACAGAAAATGATTCCTCTTTGCATTATATCTCTACAAGATAAGACTACAGCGAAAACACTGTTCCAATTTCCAAGAAGTATTAGTGCGTTTATGTGAGTGTGTGTAGGTGTGTGTGTATATATATATATATATAAAGAGAGAGAGGGAGAGGAGAGAGACGTTTAATGAGTATAGTTGATAACTGCTAGCTTGCCAGGTGAACATGTTCACGGCTAGATGCGATCTGATGTCATCCACGGTGGACCAATTCGGGCCCGGTATCTACTTCAGGAATTCCAGTGTTCGTTGGGTGAATAAGACGGAAAATGGAGCGTTAGAGACTTTAATACATCTTACGACGGACGTTTCGACCCGTTATGCAACAATACATCGCTGCTGCGCTTCTGTGCATCTGGTGCATTCCGGGTCTCTTCGGGTGAGACATTCAGATACTCGCCATGGGTTAAAATGTCGCTGAAACTATGAGTAGGATTAGTACATACATATATATATATATGTGTGTATATATATATATATGTGTGTGTATATATATAAATAAAATCTACGCGCATGCATAGATAGATAGATATATGGTGCACTGAAGGCAAAAAGCATACTAATTTTGAAGCTTTAACCCTTTGTCTCAAATTATTTTAAAATGAACAAAACAATCGGATCACACCTATGAGTAAGCAGCCAATCACAAGCCTTAAAGTATTTGTTGCAAAATGGCAACAGTGGGACATAAAGGGTTAAATTATATATTACCGTATGAAAAAGGAAAGTATTGCATAAAGTAGAAAGGTGTGACGCTTTGGGTCATAGGTCAATTTAATTTGATCAGCGATGACTTGGTAACAAAGTAATAAGAATAACAAAGGCAAGTTCACATCAAAATGTCGGATTTTTTCCTTCCAATCAATTTTATATTAAACTGTCAGCCAATAACTTATATCCCCCCTCCTTCTGCCTTTATGACTGTCTGCTCCATCTTTAAACAAATTCTAAATAACTCTGGTAACAAGACACTAGATACCTTTTCCTGAGAAGTTGGACGTTAACCATGAACTGTTTTAATTGTGTCGTCTACGTAGATTTTCTCCTTCAAATGTCAATTTAAAATGGATGATGTATATGTTGCACTTCTTCCGCAGACAACTAGATCCGATAATCATTAGAAAGAAATGTTTCTATTCTTTAGAGAATTATGTATATCTTAATGTTGATGTACTCTAGAAAACCACAAAACTGCAGTATTCGTCTCCAGTAAGCATCGTGTAAAGACGTATAGTGCTAAACAGCACAGAAGTGTATCGGCAGCAGATGAAAAGTGTACAGCAGCTGCAGGGGAATTGTTAAATCCTAATTTCTACTTTGAGCGTCATCAGTAACATGTATCCACAAGTAATCACATTCTTAGACAAATTTAGCCTCTACTGACAGAAAATGGTGATTAACAAATCACTTGTGTCGCAAATAGCCGGCAGGCTGGTTAAAAATTCGTTATTAGCGACGGAAGCAGTATTAGTTCAAAATAGCATTCTGTATATCATACTTAACTTGGATACACTGTACAAATCCACCAATCTGCGGTATTCGTCCCGAGACAACATACTGTGGCTTTCTACACCATCCCCGCGGTCGAGACATGCAGGCTCCAGTTGGGACGGGAAGCCGACCGCGTCGAGGGCTCTTCTGACTGTCATTCAAGGCCGCATGTCGGGCGAATCGGTCCGCGCTGAGGATGCAGGCCGAATACATCCACCTCCGCTCCGCAGCGACATTGGTGCGGCTCACATACACGGAGACGAAGGCGCTCGTCCACCCCGATGCGGGTGCGCTCATCATCTAAAATATACGGAATGCTATTTTGAACTAATACTTCTTCCGTCACTAGAAATTAATTTTCTTTCCTTTTATTTTATTTCATATCTTAATTCGTGAAGGTCCTCAATGTCGGGTGACCACAGAATACTATATAATCTAAATCTATAATAGTGTTCTACAGAACATACTCTCCTTTTATTCTATTGCCCCCCCCCTCTCTCTTTCTCTCTCTCTCTCTCCTTAAAGGATCACTGTACGTAACTCAGAATGGTTTATTTCTGATTCTTCCTTTCAGTGTCAAACTATTATTATATACTTTATACAGTTGGTTTGCCGTTACACTTAAGATGGAGAGAGTAGGGAATAAAACGAAAGAAAGAAAGAGCGATAGGAAAGAATAAATAGACAGTATATCAAATTATGGTTTATTAACCTAGATTTACATTTAGACGTAAAATTATTCTTGTGATCCTTGATCATGATAAAAGCATTATGCTTGGCCAGTGTCTCTACTCTGTCATTAATGTTATGTTCTTAGCAGCATTATATCATTTTATGCTTCTGGCTTGCTTTCATATAATTTTCTGTAATACTATTATTTAGGAGCTGTCCATATAACCTATCATCTATTTCATAAAAGTTCTTAGATTTGTCTGAGAATAACAGCTTTCTATGTTTTTGGGTTTTTTGTTGTTTTTTTCTTAATACCTGCTTGAGTTACTCTTCGAAAGAAGTTGAGGATTTACAGAATGTACTGGTCACTATCATATCCAGAAATTCCGATTTGAATTTCTTTTGTATTTGGGTCTATTTATGGTGCGTATCTTCATGATTTTATTTCAACGTCGTCATTAGTTTTGTAGTACTAAAACAGAAGTATGTCCTCCTCCACCTATAACTGAGGTTCAGAGGTACTGCTCAGTCTATAGTATTGAGATATATGAGAGAGAGAGAGATTGATTATGATCTATAGTAAGGTTGAGCGGTGGGAACGATCACGTCCCCTGCCAATACAATATCAGATTATAATTTAACAAGCTGGAGCTTTAGCTATTATTTCTAGTAACACAAGCTCTCTCCGAGAGCCTTCAATTCATAATTTTGATAATTCTTACCTACCCGGTAATTCAGTATTACGGCTTGTAGCCTATTTGGCTCTCCATATTTTAAAATATATATATATATACGATTAGCATATTAAAATTGGCAAAATGTTTGCCAAAAATTATCTATCAAAGATAGAAGCAG
>JAOPUL010002961.1:27390313-27408346 GCA_027564515.1 Octopus rubescens
GACAACCGGTGTTGGTTAGTTTACGTCCCCGTAACTTAGCGGTTCGGCAAAAGGATCGATAGAATAAGTACCAGGCTTGAAAAATAAGTACTGGGGTCGACTAAAAATTCAAGGCGGTACCCCAGTATGGCCGCAGTCTGATGACTGAAACAAGTAAATGATATTGTAAAGAATTATAAAGACCATAACCAGATAGGATGAAGCAGATATTGTAAAGATACCACCTAAGGTTAGAAGCAAATTGATTAATGTTATTAAATTGTATATTATATAAAATGACAATGATTGGTATATGTTGTTAGAACTAAGGGTAGGCAAAAGTTGGTTAACCATGATCCGTTATTAGTATTAATAGTTTTAAGAAACGCTAGGCTATCTAAATATAATCCACGAATCTCATTACTTGTAATTAAGGTCTATATTGTAGGGTTATAGATGCTTATCTAGCACTCAACTTATAGAATCGGTTGAAAGTATACTCGGCTGAATATATCTAGCAGCCTGGTGTAGGAACGACCCGCTCTACTTTCAGTTGAACCTCTTCCATGTTCCGCTGGGTCAATCTGGTGGGAGGGCAAAGAGAGCATTTGGTTTGCTCGCGGCTCCAAGGCAGTGTAAACAAGAAGCAAAAGTATGATGCAAGGTCATACACCCTTGTTCATGACGGCTATGTAAGTTATATAGATATACACACACACACACACACACACATGTTTGTGTGCGTGCGTATTTTCTAGTTTCGTTTGTGCTTTCAAACATAAATATTTGTTGTGTGTATGTAAACGTAGACGTATGAATACACATAGACACGTAGGATATATATATGTATAAACGATATTCTCACTTATCTCTGTATAAAGATTACATACAATAATATAATGCAGTATTATCGAAAAGAAACGTTATGGTTTTTTTCTCTTCCAAAATAAAATCTGTTGTGACTAAAAGCACGTAAACGGCTGTGTTTACGTCTGTCGTCTGTTTCAATGATTTTTATCTTTAAGATTTAGTCCTTGTCAGAAATGAATATCAAAGCATTTCTTTTGTTCATTTTTATTTTATTAATTTTATGCAATCGGATCTATTTATTTATGTATATTATTATTCATAACTTCGATATTTTCATTATTATATTTTTTATAGTATTATTATATTTTAAAAATTTATTTGTATATTTTTTAAATCAATGAAATTTACAAAACCGATAGTTCTAGAATGAATATTTGATTACTCCATTTTTCTTGTCACCACACCGGGGTGCATCTATTTGTTTGATCAACCTGCTGGATACAGCTACCAAATCTATATTAGCTCACACCCTGTCTTCATAAACAAAATATGGAGGCTTTATAATTGGTTAGTAGATGTACTAAGTCTGGAAGAATAACAGGAGGCTCAACATTGGAGTTCTTTTAATCAGATCTTAGTTATTCGGCAGCCAAAATAAGGAGCTTTTAATATAAACACAAAGCCAGAAATCCGAGAGAAGTAGGTCGTCGATACCAACGACCCTAGTACTTCACATGTACTTTATTGTAATCAACCTGAATGGATGAAAAACATAGTAGGCTTCGGTGGGATTTGAACTCAGAACGTAAAAAGTCAGAAAAAATATCGCACGACATTTTATCCGATATCCTATCGCTTCTGCCAATTCTCAAACCCTTGGTAACAACAAATATTAAGTCGGTGAGCTTGCAGAATCGTTAGCATACCGGACAAAATGCATAGTAGCATATTTTTTCGACTCTTTACGTTCTAAGTTCAAATTCCGTCATGGTCGATTTTGCCTTTTAACATTTCTGAGTCGATAAAATAAGAACTAGTTGAGCCTTGGGATCGATCTCTAACTCGTCCTCCTAAAATTGCTTGCCTTCTACCAAAGTTTGAAACCATTAATATTAATCACCAGAAGTTAAAACGTGACATCTGGGCCACGAATTTCGTGCATGGCACTTATCAAGTTATAATCATATGCATATAATTATACACATGGGTTGAGTTGCATGTTTTTCTTTACATATTTGTATGCAAAACAGTATCACAGTTTTCGTCTACCCGTGTGTGTGTAGCATCACAGCAATTACAATTATAGATTCATAATTCACAGACTCCATTGTCCGACTTGACACTAAATATCCGATTACTGACTGACTTATTACGAGACGTTGTGTTTGTGTGATATGTCCCTATCTGTGTACATGTATTTTGCTATTGTTTCGTGTTATTGATCAAGCTATTGTTTATGATGCTGTCACTATTGTGGTACTTTAGCCCCACGTTAACTCAGATAGAGAACTGCAACGAGAGAAATCAAAGGTATTCTAGATGTGGCCATTCCGTCTGATTTGGGGTAATTATGTAGGACTACGGTATATAACTCGTCTTTGTAGCTAAGACTGAAGTATGTTATATCAGGAAAACCTGGTTGTGGCTTTTTCAGTAACTGGCATTGTTGTTGTTGCTGTTGTCTTTGTTGATTGTTGTTGTTGCTTGTTTTGTTTTTTCCGTGTTGTTGTTGTTGTTGTATTGACGTTAATTATATTTTATGTTCTATTATTACTGTTCTTTAATCCCTGGTCAACCATGATCCAGTAGAACTATAATCAAAGATGCTCCAGTTGGGACCATTTTGACATATGAGGAGTACCTAGGGCTACATTATCTAATGTGTCTATCCAGTAGAACTAGGGCTACATTATCTGTCTATCCAATTATTTAAGACGTTGGAGAGAGGGGGGGCGATTTGAGAGGGATTTCATGGTTATTCCAAGCAAGATGAGGTGCTACATAGATGTTCACTCTGTGTTGCTACTGCAGTTGTTGCTGCTGTTGCAACCATGCAGTTATTTCTGCTCCTGTTTTTGTTTGTTGTTGTTGCTTCTGCCGTTATCTCTGTTGTTGTGTCTGTTGTTGTAGATGCTCAGATGCTAGAAATATTGCCTCTGTAGTTGTTTCTGGTGTTGCGTAACTCGTGCTGTTATAGTTGGTTTCCTGCCTTTGATGTTTCTGTTGTTTTTGCCACTATTGTTGCTGCAGTCGTTGTTATTGTTGTTGAGATTATTCTGTTGATGATGCTGATGATGCCTTTGCTGCTGGTTTGGTTATTATTACTGTTGCTGGCGTTTTTGATTATCCTACCCGTGTTGTTGTTGATATTACGTTTACTATTGCACTTCTTGTAGCTGTTGTTTAGCTTTTAGAATGGCTCAGTCCACGTAGTCCTCTACAGATACCACGTCAGCAGCTCTGTTGCTTGTTTATCTTTCAATATTGCATTTATTATGTTATCCATTGGAGAAAAGTCATATGCGATAGGCCAGGGTCATATCCAAGGAAGAACATGGTTTCTAATCAATTCCCTATCTGGAAAGTAGAGATAAGCTCCAGCGTTTTGGGAATGGATTGACTTGTTTTTAGCTAATCCCTGGTTAATATCTAACATTAAGCTGGTACTAACATGCTTGATGCAGTGATGTGAAAAAGTAAATGCTTCACTAAAAAACTTCAGGCTATGGGAGTTAAACACGGTCTTCAGATCAACACTACATCCAAACAGCTGGTCCAAATGTTGTGGGGAAAATGCACATATCTGCCAGGGTTCGGATAGAATGCACTCCGCCATGGTCCGTTAAAGACAAAATTGTGGTTTTATTATCACATCACATCGCATCACTGCCTACAGGAATCCACCGAATAGCTTTTGTTCCCTCATCTGGAATAGAATGAGCGTAAGCTCTCACAACGCAACTATCATATATCGGATCGAAGGAATGATTGAGCGCCATTTTTGCAGCTAACACGTTGTTCGGGGTGCCACTTCAGATAGCCTCTTTTAAGCTTATGACTATCCCCTTTTTTTTATCTATTTTCTTGCATGCCGTGAACAATTCGTTCAGTTTCCTATTAATATTAACTATACAGATCACAAACTTGTAGCCGACCAGTCGAAATTGTTGAAAACTTAGATATCTTTATCCGCCGACTTAAATATTCTCTCGGCATACTATCTGGATAATCTGATCCGATTTGCTTTAATCTACATTGCCTCACTCGAAAAATAGTTGAAACTCGTCAGAGAGCTGAAACTACATCCTCAGGGTTACCAAATGTTGACTAACTTTCATGACAAGACCTTCCTACAAATGCTTCTAGGCACCTGAAGAGGTCTGACCGACCGCTGCAGTTGATGTATAAATGGCTACCCGTCTGAATGTACCGTATTTGCTGTTGTTTACGTCGATGACCAGTGACTTACAATGCGATTCTATATAGATCGTCCATACTTCTAGATCCAAATATTTATAACAACATTGCTACTCGTCTCGGTTCGGCTACCTAAAATATGCGTTCACCTCGTAGTCATAGAGGCTGGTTGTTACACGTGTATGCATTTATGAAGTTCGTGTTGTTGTCCTTACGGACATTTGTAGAGTAAGGTTTTCTATCTCGAAAATGCGGCAACAGTTTATGCTGCTCACTTTCTGCTGCATCTTCTGTTGTTATTACTGTTGTGTTGACTGCACGTGGGGTTTACTTTCTTTTACTCTGCTACTGCACTTATACCACCTGGTCCTCCCATTTTCTATCAAAATACTTATCCCCACGCCCCAAATAATGTTGGTGATCTTTCGTATACTTTCAGGGTTGAGCTTTTGCATTTCTATTCTGCGTTCCCGCCAGTTCTAGTGAGATGTTGAAATCGAGTTGATAGACTCCCCATACGCCTTGTGAAATATATCCTGCTTATTCTTACGTGACACATTGTCGGGTGTCACTTTAGTTATTCTCTGCTTCTTACAGGACAGCAATAGTAAATACTCATCGAAAGAGCATGTTTGTTTGATTATTTTCGGAGTTTCCTCGTCGTTGAAGCATAAGTCCAACACTGTTCCGTATTGTTTTCTTTTCCTAACGTGCCATATACTACACTCCACATCCTTTATTTTCACAATCTACAAACAGAAGGAAAAACAAGAGTGAATGTAACGGCAACAACAACATCATAATCAACTGCTGCAACAACTGCAACTTTCTATTTATTCCCAGGTCAGATAGATCTGATGTCGCAAGTCTAACACCAAAGGCGTACATTACCTTTTTTTTTATATCAGTTTCATCTGGCTTTTGAACTTAACGCTTAAGTTACTTTTAGCAGAGTCCAATCTATTGACATCAATGGGGCCACGTATCCTGTTTTTCTCTTTCTTTTATCAATCTTTTGGGACCTTTTCCGAAAAGAATCCGTTATAAATAGTCACGGACGCTCTTCTTTCCTCTTCTGATAAATCAGTAATAAGAAAAAGACTACATTTCTGAATTGGAAAAATTTGGCTGCTATTACAAGCAGACCGAACTACCAGGAGAGGTGTTGGCCTCTTGACACTGTTGTTGCAGTTCTTAACTTTGTTTAGCCCCAGAGCAGCTCCTGATGGAGCAGACCTATGAAGAAAGGCCTTCCAGCCATGTCCAGGTCATCTTTTCTTTAAGCATTTATCTGGGATTTCATTATCCAAATATGTCCTGTCCTTCTATTTTTAATAAGACAGAGATTTCAGTGAGACTTGACCACTATTACTAGAAGGACGAAACACTACATAGCGGACCATTTCGTTGGTTTGTATTGTTGTCGAGATTTTAACTCCAGTTCAAGCTTGATTGACTAAACATGTGATTTACATTCCAGCCGTGACCATTTCGTCTTTTTATTTCCTACGTACAGGGAGCCTACGACTATATTTTCCAGTGCGTTGCCGAAAATGTTAGGGTATGATTTGTGAGACATTTTGCTGCTATTTCTAGCATATCTAGCGACCAGGAAGAGGCTCATGTTGAAACTGTTACAGCAGCTACTGCACATGTTATTGTTACACATTTGTTGTTATGGCAACTATTGTTATTGTAAGTACGGCTGTTGTTGTTGTTGATCAAAAATAATCCACCCATGACCACCCATGACCACCCAGTCCTTTTCTTGTTTTTTGGTAGGTTATTGCATTGTTTATTGCGTAGATCCGTTTAAAAAACGGTACGAAATGATTTCAAGTAGAATTAGCTACTATTTCTAGGACGTTGAGCGACCATGTACAGGACCCTTGGTTGGTTCATGAGTATTATTGTCGTCAGTGTTTAGCTGCAGTTTCTGCTGTTTTTCGTGCTGGTGTTGTTGCAATTTTTTGTGCTGATGTTGCAGTTTTTGTTGCTGCTGCAGTTTATGTTGATGCTGGTGTTTATGCTGCTGCTACTACTACTACCATATTTTATACTGCTGCTGCTGTTTTTGATGCTACTATAGCTGCTGCAGGGGCTTGCTGCTGCCGCCGCTGCTGCTGATGCTGCTGCTATAGTTTCCGTTGCTGCTGTAGATGCCGTTTTTACCACATCATCTGCTACACTTTGTCTATTCTACTGCAGATGCTGCTGCAGTCGATACTGAATGTAATGTTGCTACTTGTTGCTCATCTAGTTGTTGCATTATACAGTGTATTATACGATGGATTGATTCGGCCCCTAATATGTTACTGGTATCTATTTTATCGTCCATTGAAAGGTTGAAAATGAATGCGAAATCAACTCTGAAATCAGTATCTAAAGTACACATAACTTTTACAAGCCAGTTTCTCCGGCGCTCTACCGATTCTGGTATCCTCCGATCTATCAATGACGACGGTAACAAATTTGTGGTGGTGGTGGTGGTGGTGGTGGCGGATGTGGTATTTAATCGCAGGTCTGAGCTGGTCAATCAGACTTATGATCAAAGACCATTACACCTAGGATTCTCACTTTTATCTTTTGTTGTTTCAGTCATTAGTGTGACCATGCTGGGGCATCGCCTTGAAGAATTTTTTAAGGCCTGGTATTTATTCTATCGGTCTCCTTTTGACGAACCGCTAGATTACGGGGACGTAAACATACCATCACCGGTTGTCAAGCAGTGGTGAGATACACAGACGCGCGCGCCCACACATACACACACACATATATATATATATATATATATATATATATATATATGGAGAGAGGGGATGAGAATTCCACTCACAAGGCTCTGGTCGGCCCGAGGCGATAATAGAAAACACTTGCCTAAGGTGCCATGTTGTGGGACTGAACCCGAAACCATGTGGTTAGGAACAGGTTGTTGAATATATATCCAATATAGCCTAACATTATTCTTTTTAAACATAGGAACGTGTCAGTTGGCTGCTCTTTCTGGAAGATCGTGTGACTACTTACCGGATCCCTTGTTTTCTTTTTAGTAGTCGTTGTTGTTGTTGTTGTACCAGCTAATTCCCCTGTTATCCTTATTCACATTATTACTCTATTGTTTTGTTGATGTTTGTTGTTGTTGTTATACTTTTTGTTTAGTGCAGTTGTGATTGTTGTTGTTGTTACCGAGGTTTGTTGTCATCGCTGTTCTTACTACTGTCCTTGGTGTGTGTGTGTGTTGTTACTGTTGTTGTTGTAGATATTCATGTTGTCGTCTGCCACCCTTACTAATATTGTCATCGTTGATGCTTGTTGTCGTTACTCTTGTTATTGTTGTTGTTTTTGCGATCATTGTTGTTGTATTGTTGTTGTTGTTGTTGATTCTGTTGTCGTTGTTCTCACTGATGTTATTGTTGTAATTGATGTTAATGGCGAGCTGGCAGAATCGTTAGCACACCGGACAAAATGCTTGGCGGAATTACGTTCTGAGTTCAAATTTTGCCGAGGTCTACTTTGCCATTCATCCTTTCGGTGTGTGGGGGGGGGGGTCGATGAAATAAGTAACAGCTGAGCACTGGGAGTCGATGTAACCGACTTACCCAACAGCCACCCACCCCCACCCCGATCCGAAATTGCTGGCCTTGTGCCAAAATTTGAAACCAATATTATTTTGCAGTTGTTTAAATTGCTGATATTGATCTTGTTGTTGCATCTGGTGTCGCTGCTGCTGCTGCTGTTGTAGTTGTTATTGTTGTCGTTGCTGTACAGTTGATGATGACGATAATAATGATGATGATGTTGTTGTTAACGCTGCTGTTAATGTGGGCATCGCTATTGTAATGTTGTTGATATTCCCAAATCTCTTACTGCTGCTGCTGCTGTGATGTTGCTGGTGCTATTGTTGCGAAACGGAGAAGAAAAAAAGATTGTAGTAATGATGAAGACACACAGGATTGGGGGGGGGGTTAAGAGGCGGACCACACTGGTTGTTGTGGAAGGGGCTGCTAGATGGCTGTTCCTTTAACTGATGTTTCTACCAAAGAACGTTGTGTCTCCTCATACTCCCTCTGGTGGAAACGTCATACTTGTAGTGTTAGTGGTGCCTTTACTTGAAATAGAAATATATCTTGATAAATGGAAAGGAGAGAAAGTGGGAAGGAACGGAAAAAGAAAAGATTTTCTAAGTTGTTTTGAAAAAAAAAACAATTTAACTAACCTGATAACAATCAATTTTATTATTAGCCACAAGGGCTCAAATAAATATACATGAAAGGACAATACAATGGGTTTTTAACGTTTAAAATTTTTTTTTTTACAAAAATAAATATAAATAAAAATAAAATATATTGTCTTTGTCTCCCAATAGGGGCAGGCGCTTGGAGGTCCTCGTGGAAAAACCCACAAAAGCCACGGGGGCCTGATCAACAGGGCTAGAGCCCTTCTCATTTTCAATTTTTTCACAGGTGTAACTTCAGAATAGTTCCATTCAAACTGGCCATTCTTCCAACATCCACCCATCTCTCAACAAACTTGCTAGAAGACAACACTTCCCTCTCCACCCTCAATAATAATAGTTTCAAATTTTGGCACAAAGCCAGCAATTTCGGGAGTGAGTTAAGTCGATTACATCGACTCCAAGTATTCAATTGGTAATTATTTTATTGACCCCGAAAGGTTAAAAGGCAAAGTCCACCTCAGCGTAAATTGAACTCGGAAAGTAAAGACAGACAAAATGCCGCTAAGCATTTTCCCCGGTGTGTTAACACTTCTGCCAGCTCGACGCCTTAATAATGATAATCATTTTCTTTACTTCACACTGATTAAATGAGGAGGGATATTACAAGGACGGTGTACAATGTGCGTCTGGGGGAGCTTAAATCGAAGACGGGGACACGAGTCTAAAATGAGATAAAAGTATACAACATTTGGAAATATATCTATGATGCAGTCTTTCTAATACAGGAGAACCTCCAGCTAGGGCTAGTCAAGGGACCCCACATATTCAGGATCAGTCTGATCACCAAGGGCACAATCCCACTTGCAACAGTTTTCCAATCAACAGGCGAATACTTAGAGGTCTACAGTCACCCTGTGGTTGCTTCTTTCTCCACTCTCACTTTCCTTCCCAAGTAGAATTTTAAAATGTCGATGAGGGCTTGACCGAAAAGGAAAATGTCTGTTCTCAAACTTTCCGCCTCGTTCACCATACAACCTCTTTCGCCGTAGCCACGAGACAGACGAACACTGCCTGCTCTAATGTGATACAGGTGAGTGGTCGGGAGATCTTAAAGATGAATTCGGCTGGTACACGTATTCGTTCTACACGTGACAGCACCTGTTCAACATAACTGCACAAGTCAGCATTTCTCAGACACTTCACGAATGCGCACGGTAAGTTTTCGTCTGTGGGCATCTCGGGCGGTCTCACCTGGAGACACTTCCGCAGCTGTGCCTCTCTGTATTGGCAGTGCCTCTCTCTATTGGCAGTGCCTCTCTCTATTGCTTCTAATTTTCGTGCAAGACCAGCAATTTTAGGAGTTAGTTAATCACATCGACTCCAGTATTCAACTGGTATTTACTCCGTGAGAATAAAAGTTAAAGTTGACTTCGAAAGAATTTGAACTCAGAACGTAAGGACTCGCAAAAATTGTTGCAAAGCATTTTGTCCGATTCGCTGACGATTCCGCTAGCTCGCTTTTTTGGGGTTAAAATGTTGTCACAAGGTCAACAACTTTTAGTGGGAGGCGTAAATCGATTACTTGGACACCAGTACTTAACTGTTACTTCAGTGTATCGACCTCGGAAAGATGAAAAGCAAAGTTGACTTTAGCGGCATTTGAATTCGAATCGTGAAGAACCGGAAGAAATGCCGCTAAGCATTTTGTCTAACGCACTAACGTTTCAGCCAGCTCACTGCAATAATAATTATTTTATTGGCCACAAGGGCTAACATTAACATATGTAAAAAAAACATACAAGACAATACAATGGGTTTTTCCATATAAAAATATATATAAAATATACAAATAACCAAAAATATAGTCTCCCAATAGGAGGAGGCATTTGGAGGTCCTCGTGGAAAAACCTACAAAAGTTACTGGGGCCTGATTAACAAAGCAAGAGCCCTTCTCCTTTACATTCTTCACAAGTGTATACTTAGAAATGGTCCTTTCAAACTGGCTATTTTTCCAACATTCACCCTTCGCTTTCTAGAAGGCAACACTTCTCTTGCCACCCTCACTTTTCTCTTCAAGTGATACTTGAAGTTGATGAGGGCTTGGCCAAAAAAGAAAGTGTCTGTCTTTAGCCCTTTCACACCGGTCCACCATACTATCTCTTTCGCCACAGGCACTAGACAAATAAAAATTGCCTACCCCTCCCGGCCAAAGGAGGGCGGCGGGACAGTCTTCAGTATGGACTCGGCTGATAGTCGGATACGTCTCACACACGACAGCAGATGTTCGACATAAACCCACAGGTCAGCAATACTCGGGCACTGGACGAGGGCGTACAGAACGGTTTCGTCGCTCTGCGCTCACCCCGGGCAGGCCCAGCTGGCGGCACTTATGTGCCTGTAAAGTTTACCCCGAACAGGCAGTGCCCCTCGGTAGCAGTGCTAGGCGAGGGACCGCTGGAAGTTGTCCATAGGACCCGGTCCGAAAGTCCTCCCGAACAGACCGCTTAGTTGATCATCTTCGACGCCCAGAGTTTCCCCGAGAACGTTGTCGCACTTTCCCTTCACTAGCCCTCTGTAGAACGCTAGGGTGGAACTATCACCGACTGCATTGCCCGACTGGTGGAGAGCTGTGATCGCTTGTCGGCACTCGAGGTGCCAAGCGCCCCTTCTCGGTCTATGCCTGATCCAGGACTGCAGTTATGTCAAAGAGACGAGCTGTGGAAAAGCCTGTTTTACGAACGGCTACCACCTCTGCTCACCGTCCAGGAAACGCTGGAGATGACGTAGCCCGAGCGCATGTCTGCTCATCAAATAATAATGGTTTCAAATTATTTTGGCACAAGGCCAGCAAGTGCGGTGGTGGGGGCAACGTTACAGCGACCCCAGTTCCCAAGATTATCGGCTCAGAAAGGTTGAAAGGCAAAGTCAACCTCGGCGGAATTTGAACTCAGAACGTAAAGACGGACAAAATGTTGCTAAGCATTTGGTCCGGCATGCTAACGATTCTGTCTGCTCACCAACTTAGTAGAAGTAATAGTAGTAGTAGTAGAAGTAAGAGGCTGATGACTATTGGAGTTGTCGACTTGCAGGAAAATGTTCCGTCTTGTATCTTCCAGGAAGATTCCTGAGATTTAAGGAGACATGTTGCCACCAAACCTCAAGACATATTTGCTAAATATAGTAGCTTAGGTGATTTTGAGGGACGGGAATAGTTGATAGCATCGACCCCAGTACTTTACTTGTACCCTATTTTATCGGCCCCGACGGGGGGAGGGAAAAAGCAAAGTTGTCCTCCAAGTTATTTCAACTCGGATATAACAGCCGAATTTTTTTTTTTTTAATCCGAATGCCATTGTGTATGGTGTGTTATTTCTTGTTTAATAACACTATTAGTCTTTTACTTGTTTTAGTCATTGGGCTGCGGCCATGCGGGGCACCGCCTTGTAGGGTTTAGTCGAACAAATCAATCCCGATACTTCTGCTTGGTACTTATTCTATCGATCTCCTTCTGAACTGCTAAATTACGGGGACGTAAACAAACCAACACCAGTCAAGCGATGGGGGGAAAACACACACACATACACACACACACGAGAGAGAGAGACACACACAGACAGACTGGCTTCTTTCAGTTCCTGTCTCCCAAACGCACACCCAATGCTTTGATCGGAGCCGGGGCTATAGCAGTAGACACTTGCCCAAGATACCACGCAGTGGGAGCTGACACTGAGACCACGTGGCTGCGAAACAAGCTTCTCAATCACACACCAACGCTTAACCCTTTTTGTGTTTTTATCGAAGATATTTACCTTTTCCGAATATGTTTGAAATGCTGACTTAAATAATTTAGAAAAACTAAACTAAACAAAGCTTCGTTTTTTTTTCTTCAGCATAACTATTTTTTTAAATGTGACCATTTTTCTCAATTATCACAATAATTAAGGTGTATTAAGACTTTGTTTATTACTTGCTTCAAGACAATTAGCACTCCTATAATTAATTTTAACCTAGTTTTTGTTTTGTTTTTTGCTAAAAAAGTTCTAATTGATTGCACATGTAATTGGAATATATGCAAATTATAAAAGTTTTCAAAAGCGTGATGTAGCATTAAGTGCTTTCATCCCCAAATACTCTATAATGTATTCGCGTAGAATGAAGATTTTGATAGAACCATTCTCTTTGCACTTTACTTACTGCCCCAGGATTTTCGGTAAAGAAATCTAAATGAGAAAGAAACGTTTTAATAACCATATCATTCTTTATAATCATCTGAATTTCACTCCATATGCCTTCCACTTTTTATTCCCTAGAATTGTTTAGCATAAACATCTAAAAGCATTTTAAATTCCAGAGTATGAGAGTAATTTTTTACACACTCATGCGCACGCGCACACACTCATGCGCACGCGCACACACTCACGCGCACACTCTCATGCGCACGCGCACACACTCATGCGCACGCGCACACAAAGAACGTAGTTATAATTCCCCCACGTTACCCTAACCATTACAATAACACAAGAGCAAAATATACTCCAATTTTGGCTTCAAATATTGGCACAAGGCCAAAAAGAGTTAAGACCCCCCAGTGCTCAACTGGTACTTATTTCATCGACCCCGGAATGATGAAAAGCAAGGTCGATTATCGGCGGACTTTGAACTCAGAACATAAAGCCGGTCGAAATGACGCTAAACATTTTACCAGGCGCGCTAATCCCCAGTACTCAACTGGTACTTATCTTTATCGAACCCGAAATGATGAAAGGCAAAGTTGACATTGGCGGACGTTGAACTGAGAATGTAAAGACGGACGAAATGCCGCTAAACATGTTATCCGGTGCAATAACGATTCTGCCTGTTCGCTGTCATAATGTATACTCTGATATTTAAAATCAACGACATTCAACCATCCACGCACACAGTATTGTGTTGGCAACAGCAAAATCCACTCGTGAGTAATTGTGAAATAATTTGAGAAGAAAAGGGCCATGAAATATGGCAGACTTAAAAGGGGATACATGGCTGAAAGTAAGAAGATAAGGAAAGGAAAAGAAAACAATGAAAGAACGAGGGTGAAGAAGAGAGAAAGAAATACAGAAAGTATGTTTCAATTTTGGTACTTTGTCTTTCATCATTTCGGGATCGATATAGTAAACTTAACAGCAGCGGAATTGAACTCAGCAGCGGCGTTCCTTCCAGTTCTTTATGCTTTAAATATTTTGTCCGACGTGCTAACGATTCTGCCAGCTTGGAGCCATCACTGAAATGCATATAATAAAGTTAAATATAGATGTTAAAACTTCTTAATAGATGCATACTAAATAAGGTGATGATCTGGCAGACTCGTTAGCACGTCGGTCAAAATGCTTACCAGTATTTCGTCTGTCTTTACGTTCTGAGTTCAAATCCCGTCAAGATCGAGTTTGCTTTTGCTCCTTTCTCGGTTAAAATAAGTACCAGTTGAGTTCTGAGTTCGATGTAATTGACTTTCACCCCGAAATTGCTGACTTTCTGTCAAAATTTGAAACCTATTGATACATGATAATTGAATAAAATTAGAAAGGTGCTTATAAGATAATATAAATAAATAAATGTTAATAAATGTATATTAATAAAGTGAAGAAATATGTCTAACAGAGAAATAAAGAAAATAGGTGTTAATAAATAAAACAAGAGAATATTAAGATGTTATTCAATAAATATAGATGTTAACTTTTTTTTAAATATACAGAATTACAGCTATTAATGTTAACAAATATATAAAGCTGTTAAAGATGTTTATGAAAGAAGACGAGAGTTGATATCTAAATAGAAAGACTTCGAGAAAAGATAGAAGTATGGAAAGCCGGAAAGAAAAGCAAAGCAAGAAAACTACAGGTAACAACAATAGATGACTGGAAGATGGGTGAGGGTAGAGTAAAACTAATTCAGGACCACGAAATCCACTTTCGTAAATGAAATGAAATGGAGCTCTACCCCTTCTACGTGTAGGTGTTCCTTTACTACGCATGTGTATACACGCACGCACGCACGCTCAAAGGTCCTTCCCGAGCCCTAGGCTCATAAGGCCGGTTTCCCGGATTTTGTGGTGCATCTCCACACCTGGGCGGGACGCCATTCCGTCGCAGGATTACTAATTTCTACCAGCTGAGTGAAATGCACAACTCGTCGCCCGGTCCAGGAATCGAAACCACAATATTACGATCATGACTGTAACACTTTTACCACAAAGATATAATGTGTGTGTAAATACGCGCACACACATACACACGGAAACCTATCGACAGAAATAAAGCGCGCACACCTCAATATACACATTCATATTATCAATCGATGGACCCATCACAGGTTCATTGGATTTACAAGAAATAGCAGCCACACCTTACTTAAATTTTCTTTATCTGCTGGCAGTAAAAAGAAAAGGACTTGATGTATAACGTAATCCTTGGCTCCTTGCGTATAACAGATGGAATGGGCACGGATGGAATACTTTTGATCAATGGTCTGCTCGATCATGGCCTGGGGTTAAATAAAAACACAAACGCGTGAGCACACACCCGAACGCGCGTGCGCAAGCGGAGACACTCAGAAAAGCATACAATCTGAAGTTGACGAACACACAGAATCACACATTTAAACGGTGTATATATATATACACACACACATACACACCGTATAAATACGTTTGAAAGTCTGAACGAGCCAGACGCATTTATTGCGTTCTGCGAAACTCCGAGTAACTACGGATGCAGATCAAACTGTTTTCAATAAATCATGCAATTCCTACTAATGTGTTGGGTGCTCTTTCTTTCGTTTGTCCACTCACTCATGTATATGTGTGTATATATATATATATATATTTAATCAAACCGTCTACTCCTGGATCATAAATGTGATGACACAAGACCTGAACATTGAGGGGGAGGGTTAGTTGATTAAATCCCCCCCACCCAAGTACTTGACCTGTACTTCTTTGTTGTCCTTGGCGTGATTTGAACTCAGAATGTTGAGTGACGCAATTAAATATCGCCACGTATTTTCTTCGATGCTCCAACGATTCACCAATCCACCGCCCAAATAATAATAGTTTCTCATTTTGACACAAGGTCAGCAATTTCGGTGGAGGGGAAAAGTCGAATGTATCGATCCCAGTATTCAATTTGTACTTATTTTATCGACCACGAAAAGATGAAGGGCAAAAACGTCCACCTCGGTAGCATTTGAACTCAGAACGTAAAGACGGACGAAATGCCGCTAAGCAGTTTTCCCGGCGTGCTAACGACTCTGCCAGCTCGCCCCCTTCATTGTCCAAATAATAATAATAATAATCCTTTCTATACTGGGCACAAAGGCCTGAAATTTTCGAGGGTGAGGATAGTCGATTCAATCGTCCCCCAGTACTCAACTGGTACTTATTTTATCGACACCGAAAGGATGAAAGGTAAAGTCGACCCCGGCGGAATTTGAACTCAGCGGCATTTCGTCGGTTTTGACGTTCTATGTATTGAGTCCGACGTGCTAACGAATCTGACAGTTAGCCGCCTTGATAATAATCCTTTCTATACTGGGCACAAAGGCCTGGCATTTTCGGGGATTTGGATAGTCGATTCAATCGACCCCCCCAGGACTCAACTTGTACCTATTTTATCGACCCCGGAAGGTTGAAAGGCAAATCGACCCCGGCGGCATGTGAACTCAGAAGGTTGAGACGGACTAAATACTGCTAAGAATTTTGTCCGCGTGCTGACGATTCTGACAGCTCGCCGCCTTCACTGCCCAAAAAATAATAATCCTTTCTATACTAGGCACGAAGGCCTGAAATTTTGTGGGGTGGGGAGGGGAGTAGTCGATTTTTATCGACCCCGGAAGGTTGAAAGGTAAAGTAGACCCCGGCGGAATTTGAACTCAGAACGTAGACGGACCAAATACCGTTAAGCATATTGCCCGGCGTACTAACGATTCTGCCAGCTTGCCGCCTTCACTGCCCAAATAATAATAAATGTTTCTAAGTTAGGAACAAGGTCAGCAGTTCTCAGGGGAGTGGTGGAATCGATACTATCGATTCTAGTATTTCACAGGTACTTTATTTTATCGTGTTGAATAGATGAAATGCATAGGTGACACGGCGGAGTTTGAACTCAGAATATAAAAGCCACAAACAACAAATACCACAAGGCATTTCTTCCGACGCTCTACCGATTAGCTAGCCGTCAAAATATTTCAAATTTTGGCATAAAATCAGGAATTTTAGAGGGTGGGGGGGAGGGTTTAGTTGATTAAATCAACCTATGGTCTTCACGTCTAGTTTATTTTATCGATCTCTGGAATGGAGGCAAAGGAAAATTGACCTCAGAAGATAGAGAACCGGAAGAAATGCCACTAAAGCATTTTGTCTGATGTTCAACCGATTCTGCCAATCCACTACCCACAAATAAGAATAAATTCTAATTTTGGCACAAGGCCAGCAATGCTGAGACGAGGAGGCAAATGGATTACATCGATCTCAAAATCGACTACGAAAGGATGAAAGGCGATATTTGAACTGAGAAAGTAAAAAGCTGGAATAGTTTCTTTTCCATTCTTCGTCTTCTTCGAGGTCAAAGTTACTTTTCCACTTTCTATTATTTTTATTTTTTTATTTTTGATAAAATAAATTACCAGTCAAGTACCTGGGTCGATGTAATCGACTTACCCTATGCTTCTAATATTGTTGGCCTCGTGACAAAATTTTCGGCGAGCTGGCAGAATCGTTAGCACGCCGGGAGAAATGTTTAGCGGCAATTCTTCCGACTTTACGTTCTGAGTTCAAATGCCGCCACCGGGGACGACTTTACCTTTCATCCTTTCGGGGTCGATAAAATCGGCTACTTCTCTCCCCCCAAAATTTCAGGCTTTCGTGCCCAGTATAGAAAGGATTATTTAAGGTTGTAAGGCGATGAGCTGGCAGAATCCTTAGCATGCAAGGCAAAATGGTTAGCGGCATTTCGTCCTTCTTTACATTCTGAGTTCAAATTCCGTCGGGGTCGACTTTACCTTTCGTCCTTTCGAGGTCGATAAAATAAGTACCAGATGAGCACTGGGGTCGATGTAATCGACTTACCCCTCTCTAGAACTTGCTGGCCTTGTGCCAAAATTTGAAACAGATATTATTTAATGTAGTAGACCCGAATGTTTAAGAGCTTTGCTTCACGATTGCGAGGTCCTACGTTCGATATCATTGTGTGACATGTTAAGGAAATGCATTTCTTTCTATAGCTTCGGGTTGGACCCATACCTAGTAACTGAAATTGGACAGATGGAAGCTGTATACAAGCCTGTCGGTTGGATTGTACTAGTAATTCTAAAATATAAGGCCTTTACCACACACACACACACACACACACACACACACACACACACACACACACCCTACATACCCTAGCAAAGTTTAGCGTGTGTGTGTATATATATATATGTGTGTGTGTGTATATAGATATATTGGGAGGGGGGGAGCGAAACAACCATTTTTAAGGAACCTTAATTCCACATATGCAGAGAGTTTCAAATAGTATTTTAAATAAACTAGGGTTATGTGACCCCCCCCCCCCGAACCCCTTAAATACCCCCCTCCAATTAAATATCCTAATTTTCTATATCAATCATATAATCTC
>JAOPUL010002961.1:27417247-27428629 GCA_027564515.1 Octopus rubescens
GATCTCTTTTGCCGAGCCACTAATTTACAGAGACATAAACAAATCAACACCGGTTGTCGAGCAGTAGGGCGCACAGACAGACACACACATATACACACACACACACACACACATATATATATATGAGCGGCGATCTTTCTCACCGTTTCCATTTAACAGTCATACACGAGGCATTGATCGGTCCGAGATTATAGTAGAAGACACTTTTTCTAGGTGTTGCGCAGTGAGACTTAACCTGAATCCATTTGTTTCCAAAGCCAGTTTCTTAACGCTACAGCCTTGTCTGCGCCTATGTAGACAAATATTACCATGGACACTCGGGTACTTAGCGTCCAGGATCAGCCCAAGATCTACCCGGCGTCCCAGTTTGCTGAATATCGGTTTCCTTACACTAGGGCCTACTTTTACAGTTTCTTTTGTATTTGCCGTACTCGCCACGCTAGGCCCGCGGGTTGGCGAGGGTATTTAACCCATAATTGAGTATCGCACCTAAGTCGATACTATCGAACCCAGTGGCTTCACTGGTACTTACTTTATCGACCCCGAAAGGATTAATGGCTAAGTTCACCACGGTGGGATTTGAACCTAGCACGTATAACGTAACCAGGAGAACTACTGCTAAGTTTCTCTGCCGACATGCTAACGACTCTGCCAAATCGCCACCTTAAATCACTTATAGATACTATAAACAATGTAGAATGTAGAAGCAATGTAGAAACTAAAGAAAACTGTTTAAACAAACCGTCAACATTTCAGATGTTTTCAGTAGAGAAAGAAAGCATATCACTGGTACTCGTCTTTACTTGTTTCGGTCGTTGGATTGCAGCCACTCTGGGTCAATGCATTCAAGGATCGAGTCCAACAAATCGACTCCAGGACATATTTTTGAAAGTCCAGTACTTATTCTGTTTCTTTTGCCGAACCTCTATTTTACGGAGACGTTAACAAACCAACACCATATGCCAGCTATGAGAGGGAAAGACCCATATACACATATACCCACACAGTATTATATAATACAAGTCCGACGTATAATGTCTGAGAGTTTAGTCGTACGAATTGACCTGAGTATTTGTTATAAGTCTAGTACTTACTATATTGATCTTAATATAAATGTTGTAGTTTTTTCCTCTCTCTCTCTCTCTTTCTCCTCTCTCTCTCCCACACACCAGTGCATCACATCTCAACTGGTGTTGGTTAGTTTACGACGCGCAACATTAGAGGTTTGGTCAAAGGAGATCGATAGAATAAGTACCGGACTTTTAAAAAAATTAAGTATTGTGTTCAATTTGGTTGATTAAACCCTTCAATGTGATGCTCAAGCATGGCCGCCGTTCAATGACCAAAACAAGTAAAGGAATAGACAAAATTGCCAACGAATATAAATTCTGTGTTGAGGCATGGGTAAGCACAAATACGCCATTACAAGCATCAATTTATTCTCTCTCTCTCTCTCTCTTTTCCATAGCCACGGTTATAGGCATCATAAGTATTCTTAATGCAATCCTGTGATTTAGCATGACTTCCTGTAACATATTATTGTCGATGAATCTAATATCGGAAGCTTTACATCTCCAGGAAATCATTCGTTTGCAATATCTACAAAGTGAGGCAGAAAAACTTCATATTTTACATGGCTAAACTTGTAAAATATTGGAGGTTTATTTGCTGCATGATGTAGTTTAGTGATTTCCATACGAGAGTAGAGACCACATGCGTTAATATCACTATTTTCTTAGAACCACAGAATATTAATCTCAGTTTAATAAATCTTGTATGTTATTTAAAAACCGACATGTTACAGGGACTTCGAAAATGTTCAAATCTCGCTCAAAAATAATGTGGACGCGTGATTTCTTAATCTTTTTCTGGGTCCTCTATATTTGGAACTTTTTCATTGCCCTCATATTCCAACTGATTTTTGTTTACTTTGTGATTTTCTTATATTTCTAAAGATGGGCTTTGCATATAATTGTGTAGCTAATTCTTTAACCTTTGATAATGCTCTTTATATCCATTTGCAAGATAATCAATTAAGCAATTAATAGCATTATATTCTTTAATGAAATTACGCTAGACAATCCTACAGAGGCCATCTATGTAGTTTCCATGTCAGAAATTTTTCTAAGATCATACCAGATATAATAATAATTTTCAATTTGTGACACAAGAGTGTGAAGGTGGGCGGCCAAGTGGTTGGGGTGTTGCACGATCGTAAGATTGTTGGTTCGATTTCTGGATCGGGCGTTGCGTTCCTAAGCAAAACATTTCATTTCACAGTGTTCCTCAGCACTCAACTCCGAGTTCCAGCAATAGCTGAGAAGTTCAACCTGCGATGGCACGGTGTTCCGTTCAGGGAACAAGGTGGGAGAGGGGATGCTGTAATCTCAGTCACTTGTACGTAGTGGGACTCGGGTAAAGCTCGGCTCAGTCCTTGGGCTCATAAAAGATTTAAGAATAATTGTAACATACAGGATACTGTTTTATTTCTAAAATTTCGTAGCGAACTTCACAAAGTCATATTTAGGAAATCATAGAAATTTGAGACATTCTAATCTGTCCTCACATAAATGGTTTTCGGCGAGGCATTTGTTCCTCAAAACATGTTACCGAATAATAATTTTTAAAAAAGTAGCAGTGAAAAAAACAGTACCAAAATTTGCTGCAGCAACTTCCCCCACCGAGTCCAAATAATGAAATCTACAATAATCACGTGAATTTTACTTGATAATCCGTGCACGAACCTTTTCAGTGTCTATTTTTGTTTTAGGGTGGTGGGGCGGGGTTCATATTTGAACTACTATCATAACCCAGCTATGTATAAGTCTAGTATCTCTTCCTCTCGCGCTCGCTCGCAACTATAAAGGGTGTAGCAGAAAAAAAAAACATTTTACACCCATTGTTCTGAAACGGGTCAAGTTAGGCAAATAATAATGGTGCCATCTTTTAGTAAATGTTTTGCAATTATATTTTTCAGTTAACATCTTTTTCACCAATGCACATTGTCTGTTTGCTTTTTAATCGTTTATCAACTTGTAAAATGTGAGAGAGGCTTTGTTTTTGCGCCCTTTCTTCTTTCCTATAATTCTTTGTTTATAGTATCTATAACTGATTTAAGGTGGCGATTTGGCAGAGAAGCTTAGCAGTATTTCTCCTGGTTACGTTCTACGTGCTAGGTTCCAATCCCACCGTAGTGAACTTAGCCTGTCATTCTTTTGGGGTCGATAAAGTAAGTACCAGTGAAGACACTGAGGTCGATGGTACCGACTTAGCTGCGATTCCCAGGTATGGGTTAAATACCCTCGCCAACCCGCAAGCCTAGCGTGGCGAGTATGGCAAATCCCCAGGACTCGATCAGAGTCCAGGAAAGGGTTCCTTATTCTGAGCGAATACTAACACTTTTAATAAAAAAAAAAAATTTAAAATAAACTTAATTATACTTCACTAAAAGTAATTTTTCTTGATGTCTTTTGCATTGTAAATCGTATTGTAACTGAAAGCTGTTCAGCAGAACTTAGATTTGATGTCAGTCTACGATGAAGTTGAAATATTTAGCTTTTTAGCCTGGTTTAATAGATTTTCCTGAACAGCATTTTTTAACAAATTGATGCTTTCATTCAGAACATTGCTTTGTTTTTTTTATTATATTGAACGTGAGTTTCTTTAGAGACAACCAGACGTAAATGTTCATCCATTGTCAAATCCAATTTTATATTTGTTTCAACAAGACCTAAAGCATTTCTATTGTGCGATGCAGATAATGTCTGTAAATCGTCTGAAAGCCAAATTTTGTTCAGTTAAATACAGAGTAATGCGCATTAAATGTTCCAGAACTTTACACCAACTCTCTCCTTTCGTTTTCCACATGTGACTGCATCTATTTATCAATAGCTTTATTAGTCTGAAATCACAATGATGTCTTAAGTCACTTCCTAAAACATTCCAGATGATGTACTTAATGTTCACGTGACTACAAATATTCATGAGCATGCTTCCAGTCATTAATTCCAGATTTTCCCAAATCAATTGGTTTGAGAAACCAAAAACTTTGCGACAAAACAATAAATTTTACTGGTGCTCTCTAACGAAATGAGTCATCTTCTCAGAAAGTGTTCACTATTTTAAATGTTTTTATACAGCTTTGTAACAAAGAAACTATGTATATTTTGCAGCTTTAGGAAATCTATTGTTTGTTAAAAAGGATGCAGACCTGTTCGTAATATAATCAGTTTCCGTTACTAATTCATCCGATCAGTGTCTTAAATCATAGTAGTTGGTATTGTTTGTGAGAAAACTTCCAAATTTACTTTTTAAATTGCCAGAATTCGTTAGTGTCATTATTGCGTGTTCAACATCAATGCAAGTGCGGCAGTGATGTTTCGATTTGTGCGTACAACCGCCCTTGCTATTAGAATGTATACTATTTTTAATTAGTTTGACTAATTATCTCGAGAGATATATGTAGCAGAGTTGCATTGTAAATTCTGGTATATTAGAGCTGAAAGAATTTGGTAGCTTTGGGTGTTCTTTTGACTTCTTGTAATGCGGGAGCGAGAATAATTTACAACTAAGATATTGGTTCACTTCTCTTGGCTCAGGTGGATGACAAATTCCAATATATTCCATTTATCAATAAAACTTAGAAAGCGGAGAAATAATTTAACTCACTTTGCAGAACGAAGTTAGTAAGATACGAAGGAATACGGATGAACAGCAGATGGTGAGCTCAGTCATAAGGGTTTGAGTGTCCTCTACTCATGGTGCTGTGAGAAGTTCCACAGACGGTCGTGTTTTGTGCAACTATAATTCAATAAAGGGTTGGCTAGATAAAATATATGATAGGATTAAGGTTACACAATGTCAAACAAGCTTATTATAGCTCGCACCTGTTTAATCGGAATAGTGGAATGAGATTCAAAAATTTCAACACATACTTTCCGGAAACCGAAAAACTCTGATCTTGTATAGAAATATTTTAGTAAACCTTCGATGCTATTTAATATCTTTTCTTTACAATTCGTAAATGATACCATCTTCGATCGTTCATGAACGAGCTGCTCTATTACAGTATTTCTCTTGTTGTTTGAAAGTTGTTTGTTTGTTTGTTTCAGTTACTAGATTGATAACAAAGAATTTGATGTCTCTCTTGTCAGTAAGCTTAAAAGAAGCTGCTCGGCTGGCTTCTCGCAGCTTGAACTTGCCTTCTACAATTACTGACTTTTACTTACATTTACGTTAATCAAAGTAACTTCGGGTGTAGTAGAACACGAATTGAGCGAGTATACCTCAGTGGTTTTGAACGTGGAAATGCTTGATATAATATTTTTCTTCCTGTTGAGTGTAACAAAGTCTTCTTTTAGATTAGCACTGAAATATGTAACCCAACTGAGTTAAGGAAAGCAACACATACTTACAAAATGGCCACTTAAAGGATTCCATGTGTGCATTTCGATCATCTGAGAATTATCTGGTTTGCCATAAAAATATCTCAAATATAATTTAACCATTTAGTGAAACTCTGAGTAATGACATTATTTCTGTTGACTATATAAAATATCTACACTTGAATTTCTATTCATTTTTTTTCTTCCTTTATATAATACACACATACACAGCCTTGCAAAGAAGCGACCAGTTATTTTTCATTTGAATAATAATGAATTTGCAAAATAGACAGGAATTTAATTTTCTGATTAAGGAGATGAATAAATTGTTTAAATGTTCTTATTGTTAAATTTTAAAAATTGATTTATTAAAAATATTACGACCAAGAATTATATTAATTGGTCTGCTATCCAAGTGTTTCATAAACAACTATTATCTTTTCATAAAGTCATTTAATGAACAATTTTATTTTTGTTGTTAAACTACTACATATCCTACATCTTACAACTTCCAATTGTTTTGTTAGTAATAATGAGTCGAAACCATCTAGTCTGCATCCAGCATAAGCCCATACTCTTCCTGGCAATGGTAGGTTTTTAAAAAGAATCAAGTTACATCCTTACTCAACTGACTACTGATGATTGTAAATTAACTTAAACGACAGGCAGATAACATAGTTTAGGCAGCATAACCTTTTAAAATATAAGTAAATTATTTTACAAGTTTCATGAACTATGTAGCTCTTGCTTCTGACAATATTGAAATAAGAATTCCCCGACCACAGCCAAATTTTATCATTCTGTTAAACAAGGTAGTGCCAAAATTCTCAAATCTTTTGAGTTTACCAATAAGTTAGCAGTTCATTTGTTTTGACCTCATAGTTTACAATCAAAGATACAGCTTTTTAAACTCTACCTCTTGATAACCTCTGAAGCTGCCGGCTCAAATCATAGGTGGTCATCGCCTTTAAAGAATCGAAGATCTTGAAAGTAATATCAAACTGATACTTTCTTTAGTATACACATTCTTGTTAACAACTGAGTGTATTTCCTTATGCCAGAACCAAACGACTCAGTCTCCACTGCTAATAACACGTTCACCTACGTAACATTTTAAAGATTGACTTCGTTCAAAGAATTTTCACTTTTGTTTTTATCGAAATATTATCTTCGTATTATATCCCATTATATTTAGAATTTCCCGAACACTAGATGCGGTAAATCCCCGAGTACGTGGCACCCAAGATGACTGTTGGAGTAGCTGGTATCGACTGCCGATCCTGACAGCAACATAATTTCTTTCAGACATTTGAGCCAAATATCTGAAAGTATAAATTTTGAGCAGTATAAAATGCATTCAAATACTAATGAGATATGTATAGAAATATTTTCGAAAACACAAAGGTACATAGCAACATAATTATTTCTAGTCAATGGTGATTTTAATAGATACATTTTAATTTCAAATACTGGGTACTTTTATATCCAAGAAATATTTCCTTTGAAACATTTTCATAGATACAGAGTTACATAATTTCTTTCGGATATTGATGGCTATAAAACTTAGTTCCGTAAAATACATTCAAATATTAACCACATATAGAGTGAATATTTTTCTTTTCATTTTCATTCGTTAACTTGTTGGTTAATATTGAGTAAATTATTTCTACTTTTATGCAGCGGACTAGAATGGCGAACGCATCAAACGTTGCCCTGTTTGCAAATAATATACATCTAATCAAAACTGAAATCAATATGCTGTAGATATCAAGGCAACCTTTTTTTTTAATATAGATCCTGTGATTTGCTAGCAAACATCGCCATTAATGACCAGTTTGAGCTGAGATATAGATTTGCCAAGAACGATTCACCATAATTGTCGTGATCATACTTATGGCAGTATGCTCACGTGTTTTATTTTTCTTTACATAGCAATGCGGCATGACAGAAATGTTACGCAACACCAACGATCGGGTATTAGAGAAAGCACCAAGTACATTTGAACATGGATGCGAACACCAAAAGAAAATCTGAAAGCACACTGTAATGATGCCTTACTTTAAAGGAAAATAGAGATACAGTTCACTAAAATACTATTAACTTTTAATAGAGCGTGTGAGACTCTCAATATTCTACGTTCAATTCCCGCCGTCGTTAACTTTGCCTTTCATACTTTTGGGATAGATAATATAATATACCAGTACTTGGGTTGGTGATATCGACTTAACGACCCCTCTCATTGATATCTGATTTAGACACAAGGCCAATAACAATGTGAAAATCCATGTCATTGAGAGGTCAATTTTTTTATTTAAAATCTGAAATTATCATTCTCTTTGCTTCCTCAAAAATGCTGATATTGACGTTAACACCATCTTAGTTTTGAACGATCTCTGATCGAAGGTATTGCAGTTGTGATCATTCAGAATTTTATTCAGATATAATATATATAGTTCTACATTTTTCACTGTATCTTCCTTGTTTTAACTTATTGAATACCATCCCGCCTGAGATTACTATTGACTCTATGATACAACTTACTTGTTTTAAAGTGTCCTAAATTACAACCGTCCATCAAAATTTCATGTTAATTTATGTTCCAAATACCAGTTTAATAATGAGTTATTTTACTAAATCCTTCATTATATTCAAAATTAACTGAAAAAAAAGGCAATGTATTTCAACAGAAATATGGTAACAAAATGGGTTGGACGCTAGGATTTTTATTTAGGATAATTAATTAATTTATTTCTCAGAGCAAGCGACTTCATATAATCTCTCCATGTTTCTCTATACATGTTATATCTTTCTACAAGCTACCCAACGTAACGATATATTCAGCCATAATTAACAATAACTTCAATGTGTAGACCTAATATAGGTGACAGGGTAATTATTTAAGAAAACAGAAGCACAACATTTTTATGATAATTTCCCTTGTTCGGATCCTACGGTGGCAGTCGATGGATCATGGGTCTCAACGCTTTCGACTTGTGTCCCTTTAAATATTGAATTCAACTTGCACCGGGGATAGGTCAAAAATGAAATAAGTTACAATGAAGCAATGGAGGCAATTTAATCGATTACATATTCTCCCAAAATTTGTGATCAGGTGCGTTAATTATAAATCTTTTTGTGAGAAATCGTTCATGTTAATTAATTAATTACAGTAGCGATTTTTTAACATCTTCCACTCTACGGCACACTCAATAAGGTAATGTCTTATAGCATATCAGCATCTTTTACAAACAATTTATGTATGTATATATACACATACATGTATTTACGTGTGTGTGTGTGTGTGTATAATCATACTAAGTGCATTAATAACAGCCACGTTTGCTAAATATCCGACACGCCTCAAAATCTCGCGGCATACCTGCGGTACATTTTGCAGTACACAACTTTTCTTATGTTTTCTTTGAATAATATTTGGTGTTATTTTCTTCTATTTCTCACCGCCTCAAAAATAGACAGCAAAATCTTTCATAAAATCGATAAGGACTATTTATAAACTACTCATTGTATTTAACACAATATATATTTGGTTGGTTTCATTTCTTTTTTCTGTTATGGAATAGTCACCATGAGATTTTTTTGGAGCATTTCCCATACTAGTGGAGTACAGGTCTGGATATTTTCAAAAGACTGCACTTTGCTTTAGGAACCCAAGTGCATGTGATGATGTCAATTCGGACAAGAATCTAAGTAAACCACCCAAGATCTTGCCTATGAAAGATAAGTGTAATGGAGTAATTAGTTGTAGATTTAAAGATAATGGGAAGTATTTTATAACAATAAGAAAATAGTTTACGAAGATTTCTAAGATCAAAAACTCTAAATGAACAATTTCGATATTCCTTGCCTATGGATACTAAAATTAATTTAATGAATGGATTTACGAACCCCAAAATTACAGTCTAGTTTTCGCAAAAATATGAATACATCAACTAATTTAGTCCTTGATATGGTATGCTTAAATAGAAAAGTGAACAACCATAAAATAAACCAGTTTATTTCATAAGAGTGAATCTAGAATTAACAGCAGAGGGTGAGGACTTAAATAAGAAAGAAACATTGCAGAGTGTAGTTCTCCTGCGAACACTGTGTCTGGAAATAAAAGGTTTTAGAATATTTTGATCAAAGTTTTGCTTAAAGCAGGACCAAGCTGGAGCTAAACAGCAATTTATTTGCAGGCAGTAGATCACATAATCCAAACTCGGCCATTAATATTTTCTAAGGTCAGTCGATGGCAAGAATCGGAAAAAAACGTCGAACAAAAATACCTTGCGGTATATATATAGTTTCGTCCCTCCCTTTGCGTTGTATGTTCACAATTCAGCCGATATCGGCAAAAACGTTCAGTCTGCTGTCGATGAGATTCACGACACCTGCTACTTTAGAAGTGTTTGCCTCTTTTTTTGGCAAAGAAAGAAATATATTGTATTAGTCAATATTGCCAAAATATACAGATATCAATACACTATATCAAGACTATGACTAACTGGGTCACTGTGTGTGTGTGTGTGTGTGTGTGTGTGTGTGTGAACATAGCACCGGCAACCTGTTGAATCATTGTGCACTTTCAGTGATATAAATATCTCGGTTAGGTTAACTAAAATTGTTCTACCTAGTTTGTGTGTAGACGCGCACATGTAAGTACACACATACATATGACGGTGTGCGTAAATGTGCTTTCAATGTAATGTGTATGCATGTATATATGTGTGTGTGTGAGAGAGAGTAAGCTCAAAGAAATTACTTTACAGATATCTACATATCTTACCAATTTTTCAATCTAGATACCAATTAATGATTTCTCGTATTAGCACAACGGACGCAAACTAATGAGAGTAGGCCATTATAAACGATTGTATTAATCGCTCCCACTACCACCCAAATATATTCTCGATACGTACATAAATTATCGAACACCACCTATTTTCTCCCCTCCCTTTTCTATCTATCTATCTATCTATCGCTCCATCTATCTATCTATATATTTCTCCCTTCTTTGTTTTCCCCCAACACCAGCACCGAAAAAAATTACAAAGTAGAACATACAAACCGAAATAGTCCGCAGCAAGAGACGAAATGAGGTACTTAACCTGGCACTTAGCAATTTCTTCGACTCCTAGGTAAACCTCAATCGTATAAACAAAGTCACCAATCGATATCAGAACATAGTATTAATCTACGCCATCGTATAATATAATAAAAATAAATGTTAAGCTATTCACGCCTAGACTGTTTGGAAAGATTCTGCTCAATAGAAGACATTGCTACTTTGTGTCTGTTGTGAAGTGAAATGTGGACTTATTTGCTATTTTCATTGTATATAGTAATTAGTGTACTTACTGTGTGTTACTGGTGTGTTTGTGGGTGTGTGAGTGTGTGGCCAATACAATCACTTGAGCAAGTCACCAGCATTTAACACCGTATCGATCGGTCAATTGTGTTGATTCTCGACTACTTTATTGATCTCTCAAACATTCTGGTATATATATATATATATATATATATATATATATATATACACGTGTGTGTGTAGGCGCGGGCGTGTCTGTCATAAGAAGCTTGCTTCCCAACCACATGGTTTCGGGTTCAGTCCCAAAGCGCGACACCTTGGGCAAATGTCTTCTACTATAGCCTGGGGTCGACCAAAACCTTGTGAGTGGGTTTAGTAGACAGAAACTGAAAGAACCCTGCCGTGTGTGTGTGTGTATCTGTCTGTGCAGGTTCCCCACCACCGCTTGAGAACGAGTGTTGGTGTGTTTGCGTCCCCATAACTTAGCGAGTCATCAAAAGAGACCGATAGAATAAGTACCATGATTCATGGGAAAAGACAAATATACTTGGGTCGATTCATTCAACTAAAATTCTTTAAGGCGTTGCCCCAGCATCGCCGCAGTCTGAAACAAGTAAAAGGTACATACATACATACATACATACATACATACATACATACATACATACATACATACATACATACATACAT
>JAOPUL010002961.1:27428729-27447295 GCA_027564515.1 Octopus rubescens
ATACATACATACATACATACATACATACATACATACATACATACATACATACATACATACATACATACATACGGTAGGCGCTAATATAGCTACATAGTTAAAAGATTCACTCTGCAAGCATGGTTTCGATCCTACGACGCTTTGATCAAATGTATTCTTCCAATGACTTCATATCAAAAATTTTAATAACTTACTCTGCCTATGTTTGCGCGCATGCACTACATGTGGTAACAAGCGAGAGAAAAGGTACTCAACAGAGGTGTTAGTGTTATTAATTTCATAACTAAACCATTAACTGTAGTTTCGGTGCGAGTTGTCGTGTCTTCGCGGTGCATAATAAAGACTAAATAATAAAGACTAGAATCAAAAATAGCAAAAATACAAAATGGTGGGCGAACATACAATTTCCATTAGTTATGAAGTTCTCACGGTACAGACACGTGAAATCAGATTATTAATTCAGCAGGGAACCCTTAATTGAGAAAACAAAAGGAATTATTCACAGAATTTCTTTCAAGAACTGAGAAAGATTAAAGTTAATGCAATTAATTAAATAAACGATAAACAAAAAAAAATTGTATACATGTAGGTAGACGAACAAACTCGTTATAACACACCTGCGTGTATGTAATATATAAATAATAAATATATATATATATATATATATATTCTGAAAAGAAAAATTGTTCGCCGTAGACAAATTACAGCAGCGATTTGTATATTCATGTTCGAATCTGCCGGAATGTATTGAGAATGAATGCTTATTTCATAGTTTTGATTTTCGTTGTTTTCTGTGCACAAGACGATCTATGTTCAACTTGGCAGACATCTGCACGCATCTGCAAATAATTTGTTTGTCCCTTGTTTATAAAAATCAGCAAAGTTCTTGCTTAGATTCATTGACTCGGCTTTAGCTTTGATAGAAGAGCCACAACTAGATGGAAGTGCCGCGGTGTCTCATATTTCCCTTGTTCCGCTGAATTGAGTGTTATGAATACAAATTGTTTCAAAGGTAAATTTGTTTTCAGAAGACAAAATACAACAATTAGATATTCACTCTAATAGTTATCAAGAGATTCGAAAGTGAGTATCTACATCATCGTGTGTGAGTGAGTAGATAGATAGATAGATAGATAGATAGATAGATAGATAGATAGATAGATCTGCATATATTATTAGTATTAGCACTTAATGCAGGCTGAATCGTTACCAAACCGGACAAAATGCTCAGCGGTATTTTGTCCGTTTTTACGTTGAGTTCAAATTCCGCCGTGATCGACTTTGCCTTTCATCCTTTCGTGGTTGATGAAATAAGCACCAGTTGAGCACTGCGGTTGATGTAATCAACTATCCCCCTCTCCCAAAATGTCAGACTGTGTGCCTATAGGAGGATTATTATTATAGTATTTACTTGTATCAATTGTTGAATTGCGGCCATGCTGGGGTACTTGCCTTGAAGAGTTTATCAATCAAATTAACTCCTGTAGTTTTCTTTTTTATGTATGGCACTTATTCTATCGGAGTCTTTTAACCGAACCGCTAATTTACGGTGATTGAGACACGCCAATTGTCAAGAGGTAGGACACACAGTCATATGTATATGCTATAGGTATTTGTGTCTCCCACGCCGTTTCTCTCTACCAATTTCACTCACATTGGTAGGTTCAGAGCTATGCCTAACACGCTGAGTGTGACTGGAACTGAAACTCCGTTTATGAAGTAAGCTGTGAAAATGATGAGATAAATGATGACTAAAGATGCGGATAATACTAAGAAAAGTAAGGTAAATTTCTACAGAGCGCAGTGAAGTAAAATACGGGGTGTGATTGATTGAAGCAGATAGGGACAAGCAGCAGAGAAGTATAACATAATGTTATATATGTTAACACAATGATACATGATACAAAAAGAGATTAGAGGAAATATTAATGTCTCAATTGCTAACTGAAGAAATTCTGTGAATTTGAATACGAATGGGGTAAGAGATGGCCTGGAGATACAGGTAAGAATAAAAGTCACGTAAAAGAAATCTGATTGTAATTGAACCTCTATTGTAACACGATACAAATAATGTTGCCAGATCGATACTAGGAATATATCCAGTATTAACTAATAAAATGAAATAAAATGTTTAATAAATAGTTTCCAAAAATATACATATTTGAATCTAAATATTAAATTCTTTGTTCGACCCTTTCGCTCAGCAGCAGTTCTCGTAAAGTTTGTCAGTTGTGTAAATAGATGAACCTATAAATCTGTCATGAGTCGGGCATTTACATTTCTGCAAACTAGTAAACTTATGCATGAGACACTTTGGTGAAATACTAAACATAGGTTTCACGAAAACAAGATATTGGAAGTCGTAGATCGTACTGTTCTAATCTATAGCTTTTTAAAAAGTCATAAAATATGCTAAATGTGAAGGGTTTGCTCATGCGCAGTCTATTTACTTCGTGAAGAAGAGGTTAGGTGGCGGGCCATGGAAAAGGGGAAGAACAAGAACGACGAATTTGAGGCAATAAAATAATAACATGGGGAAAGAATATAATTAAGTGCAAAAGGATGGGAAGTAGTTTGTTAGATGTATTTAATAATGGTTGCTGAGTTCCCTCCTCTTGTCCCAAATGTCGGGTATTAAATCGGTTGAGAGTTGAATGGTAACTAGAAGAAAATGTTTGACATATTGTAATTTGTGTTTTCTTGAATGCAAAAAAGGAAAAACGCGACAGAAGGAAATGCGAGTGCGCAAATAAATATGTTTAACAGCCGCAGGTTTCACGTGTCGGTAGAATCTATACAAAGGTATTACTCAACATAATTTTCTTATAAAAGATACATTTGCACCATCTGTGAGCCCAACTCAGGAATCTTTTTGAAAATTTCAGGTGTGCATTTTCGTAATCACTTCATAGTCTTCAGAAACAGCGATTTGATAACATAGTGGCTGTCTTTCATCGGATCAATCAGCCGAGAGATCGCCAGATCCGTGCTGAACGAGGAATTGGGATCCAGTCACCAACATAATTGGTTGGTTTCTTGATTTGTTGCCAAAGATGTGTGTGTTTACCCATTGCCTCGGTGAATGTTGATCGTTTTCATAATTCTTTCCTAATGGCTTCTTTGAACTGTTTCAGTACCTCAATGTATCGCTCGCTGTGTTCACGGCACTGCCGCGTTCCAGACTATCAAGGAGAATGACAACTTTGTCAACCCGTAAAGGCAGTCACCATTATTTTTTTTTTTTTGTATCGATAGCTGATTCTTGAACTTATTGCGCTTTGTAGAAAAGCTGTGACCTCATTCGATGGACTCTGCCTTTGTTTGCGGATCATAAAGATACTCCCACGTTTCATACCCTGTCATCAGATCGGAAAACATGTCTTCATTGGTTTCAAATGCTTCCAGCAGATCAGACATAGTCCAGTTGTGTAGTAAGCTCAAGGACCGTGATTCGTCTATCTGCGCAAATCAATTCATCCATTTGCTAACGATTCACTTCAATGGTCACCGTTAATGGTCTTCTACTGCGTAGGTTTTCTTTAAAGCTGGTTTCTCCTCCTTTTTAAACTTCTTCATCCATATGTGCGCATTTGCATAAACAAGCTGAAGCCTTCTCTAAGATATCGTACAGGCTTGAATCTGGCCTTCGTCAAGAAATCAATTACTACACGTTGTTTCAGCTTGGAACCTGTTATTTGCCTACAACGAGGAGAAAGAATGGTTACTATAGAGATAGAGGAAGAGTTACTTTACTAATATGTGCAGTTTGAATGGTCTATATCAGTAAATAAATAACATTATGCACAATTTTGCATTACTTTCAGTACAATCCTGTGTGTGTGTGTGTGTGTGTGTTAACCCAAACATTTGGCAAACAGACGATCTGTTATTTATTCATAGGAAGCGCGAAGCTATATATACGTCATTACTATATATATATATAACACAAGGAAAAAAATGGACAGATCATCTGCCAAATAATGTTTGAAGTTGTTGCAAAAGCAACAAGAAACGAAACCCAAAGGAAGGAAAACGACAAATGCTGATAATCTGGTAAATCAAATCAATTATGATATTAGGCGTTATTTACAAAAATATATTTTTGAAAACCAAAATGGTTTTGTGTTTATATAGAAAGTGAAAGTTAGATAATCAATGTTCTAGCTATGATTGTCGTGTAGTTTTTAATTCAATTAAACGTTACTATCAGATTGTCTAAGACGGTAATGCGGACACTAATTTCTACCATCCTTCCTATACACTCGCTGAGAAAGATCTAACGCTCGTGGCAATCAAAGATGTTTTTTATGCCATCGCTCGACCTGCTAGAAATAGCAGTTAAATATTACATAAAAATGTACCCTGCCATTTTATTTATTTATATATATACATATATTATATATAATATAATATATATATATATATATATTGTGTGTGTGTGAGTGTCTAAGAAAAGGCTGGATGGTCACAGCAGGATTGTCTTCGACCATATGTCTGAACAAGGCTCATTTGGGACTCAGTAACAACAAATGTTTGGCAATGAATTTATATGCGGTCGTTCGACCTGGTAGGGGTATTTAGTTTCTATTTCTAACATCCATGGCGTAATCTCTGAGGAGAAAGGACACATTGGGGAATGTGGTTTTTGGCGTAAAATGACTTGACAAAATGTGGGAGAGTCATTGAACGTATCTTCTCGTAGGTTCGAATCTCACGCGTGCTACAAAAAACGGGACAACAAACAAAAGAGTTTCTATTGGAGTAGTTGTAACCAACTATCTTTCAAATCACACTCCACCGTTTTAAAAGGGGGGAAGGAGACACATTAGATAATTTAGTTTAGTATAGATATCCACTATACTCACAGAAATAAATAAAAAGGTGGAATGTTCATGGTCGGAATGCTTTTAATCATTGATATACTAATTGAAGACCGACCAGAAAATAAACAACAAAAGAAATATGGTGTTTTGCTTTAAAAGAATTCTCGAATCCATTTTGGTTTTTTTTTTTATTTATCGTAATATTCCATTGCGTGCCTCGGACGCATTGCCTCTTTGTCTTAAGACTAAATTATTCGATTCTGGAGACACGAAATTATTAATTTCACTATGCTGGCTTTTGCTGTTATTTTAAAACTCGTGGTTTATCATTCCTCAGCGTTCTAGTCATGACTATCTTTACTGTTTTTAATGCATAATCCTTCTTTCTAAGCAAGTCACAGGGTAATCGTGATAGTGGAGCGAACCTGCCAACCCTTTCTTGACCCTTTTCAACGTAGCCGATTCTGTGAGGGGGAAAACAAGAGACGAAACGTTAATGGTCTCAATACTTGACTGGTACTTTATTTACGAACTCCGGGAGGATAAAAGTCAACTTCGGCAGAATTTGAACTGAGCACCCAGAGAGACGGGAGAAATACCGCAAAACATTGTATCCGATGCTCTTACCATTCATCTTTCAAACACTGTTTATCATTGTTATATCATTGTCTTCCTTTTATTTTTAAGATGGTGGAATCTCATTTGAGGAGAATATGTCTGTTGTTTCTAGCAGGATGGGAATCACGTAAAGGCTTGTTTGTTAGCTAGGAATTATATTCTCAACATCATTATTGCTATTAACATTCCGAGGGTTGATAAAAAAAATGTTCTAGCTATATTCTTCGCTCGATCTATTTATATGTACCTATCGCCCACATTTGAAGTTATATACCGATTTAAGAAATCAATAATTAAGCTGAAAAACATGGGTGATAATTGAGTCAGCCAAAAGTTGAATGAAATTCCTTGAGCTGTTTACTTACAGTATTTTCCGGCATATAAGTCGACTATTTCAGACCAAAATTTACAATAAAAAAGGTTGGTCGACTTATACACCGTGACGATTTTGGAGAAGTAAAAATTATCTGTGAAATGCAGCGGGATTTAGAAAGATAATGTTTACATACTAGGTCGACTTGTATGCCGAAAATACGGTGCAAAATTTACGTTTTGCGGTCATTTTTCAGGAAATTGATTTCGCTTTTCATCTCTTGAAGACGCCTTATGTTCGCTGCTTACAAACTTTTTGGCTTTCTGCCGACGATAAAAATCAATATTATTCTTTCGTTACCTCGTTTACTTATTTGTACTTCCGCTGCGGCCATTCTAGGGCACCAATTTCAGTGGTTTTAAACGAACAAATCGACCCTAGTCTCTAGTACTCATCAGTTTCTCTTGTCGAATCAATTATGCTGCAAGACATTAAACGATATAACATAGACATACGAGTGTATTTTCATATGCAGGAGCAACACAATGAAGGGGTTATTCGTACAAATCGAACCCAATACTTATTGTTTTTAAAGTCTGATACTAATTCTATCGCTTTCTTTTGCCAAACCGACTTCAACCAAATTCCTTCACGAGGTTTTGGTCGGCTCGGAGTTTTAATAGAAGACACTTGCCCAAGGTGCCGTGCTGTGACACTGAACCTGAAAGTACGTGTTTGCAAAGTGAGGTACTTAACCACACAGCCATACTTGCATCTTCCACCCCACCCCCTCTATCTCTCGATGTTTCGGATTGCTCTCCTTCGTCAGACTCTCTCTCTCTCTCTCTCTCTATGAATGTATATCGAGATGCTATTCCACACACTTTCCGACTACCAAATTCCATTCAAAAGTCGCCGTTCCACTCAGGATACTTGCTGGATATACAGTGCAATAGTATTGAACCCGAAACCACATGTCTGCTAGATAGGCTACTTTACCACATAGCCATGCCTGCGCCTATGTTGATCTATTGCCAGAATGTATAAAGTGATAAGCTGATAAGCGGAGCAGCTTTTGTAAATTGTTCCTTGTAATATTGGCCAGTGACACTTTGTATATAGAGAATGTGTGACCGGACAGCTCGACTCATGAAACGGCCTCTCTCCATTATCACACCACTTCCAAAATATTATCTCCTGTTGGCAATCTTCCCTGAATTTTCCATTTGATCATCTCAGCTATCTTTAAAAGGAGAGAAAATCCGAATTCATCCAAAACGATAACATTTTTAGAGAGAAATTGAGATACATTTCTCCGAATAGTTGAAGAGAAATGTTTTCTGTCTGTAAAAAAAAAATGTTTTAATGCAAATATCATTGATTTCTTGAAATGTAACTGCAATAATATAAGAAGTTATTTAATAAGAGAAAGTGAGAAAACTCTAATCGATTAGAATTTGCCTCGATACTTAAGTGGAATTTATTCCATCAACCTTTGACGGAACACAGGTAAGTCGGCCACTAGGTACCGGTTGATTATTTTCCTGCAAAATAAGAGAAAGAACTAAATATCGCATTCACAAGAAATTGTATCCAGCGTTCTACCGATCTGATTTCCATTGTCCTTTTAAAAATACAGAACCCTGATCATAACTGACATTCACCAGCGACTTTGACTTGGTAGTTTGTACCATGCTTTCAATAATTTTTTATGTAGCCTATGTGATTGCCAGAGAAACATACATCTTCTCGGTCATGCAATGCTTTGACATTGTGGAACATTCAGGGTGTGGCATTTTGAAGCAACATCCTGATTGCATTAATAACAAAATTGAGCACAGGTTAGAATAATCGTTCGGGAAAAAAAGGTAGATAGGCATGGATACCTAAGTTGGATGAGGGCTAAGGCTCATTGTAGTGTAATGAATATTGGAATTAGAAGGTTTGAGATACCCGTGGACGGGTTTTCTATTTCTTTTCCCACCCGGAATACATGTTAGATTCACTGTCATAAAGGGTCATAAATGGGATAAGGGTTACTTCACTCTGCTTCAGATTAATCAGCTGAAATAAGTAATGCGAAAAGTACTTTGCTCAAAGACTCAACGCGCTGTCCGGTCCAGGAATGATACCCACGCCTTTATGACAGTGAGTCTAACATGTATGCCGGGTGGGAAAAGAAATAGAAAACCAGTCCACGGGTATCTCAAACCTTCTCATTCCAATATTCATTACACTACAATGAGCCTTAGTCCTCATCCAACTTAGGTATCTATGCCTATCTACCTTTTTTTCCGAACGATTATTCTATCCTATGCTCAGTTTTGTTATTAATGCAATCAGGATGTTGCTCTAAACGACAGATCGAAGGAACCGTCGCTAACCACGCAAGTGGTGATAAGACAGAATTTGAACTGAGAATGACCAGAGACCGGAAAAGATACAGTGAGATATTTCATTTGATGCTCAAAACGTTTCCACAAACCAATCTTCTGTGACTGGTACTTTATTTATCGACCTAAATCGATGGAAGGCAAAGTTGACCTCTGTGTGGTTTGAACTCAAACAACTGGATACTAATGCAACAATGATCTAACGACTCTAGCTAAAACAGATGTGTAAGGCGCCGTATTGGTAAACAAAATACAATAAAGAACATATATATGTGTTTGTGTGTGTGTGTGTGTGTGTTGGCGATTTGACAGAGAAGCTTAGCAGTATTTCTCGCGGCTACGTTCTACGTGCTAGGTTCAAATCCCACCGAGGTGAACTTACTTTATCAACCCCAAAAGGATGACAGGCTAAGTACCAGTGAAGCCACTGCGGTCGATGGTATCGACTTAGCTGCGATACCCAGGTATGGATTAAATACCCTCGCCAATCCGCATGCCTAGCGTGGCGAGTACGGCAAATCCCCAGGACTCGGTTAGAGTCCAGGAAGGGGTTCCTCATTCTGAGCGAATAGTAACCCATCCCCAGGACTCGGTTAGAGTCCAGGAAGGGGTTCCTCATTCTGAGCGAATAGTAACCCTTTTCAGATATATATATATATTATATTATATATACAGTAATTTACTATTTACTTCACTACTCATAGTAAAAGATTTTCTGTGCGCGCGCACACACAGAATGGGCTATGGCGGGCATGACTGAATAGTGAGGAATTCCACCGCACAATCACGAGCTCCCACGTTCAATCTCTCAATATGTAGAATATTTAATAAGTATTTTCTAACTGGGATTGATCTAGGCTTTGATGAGTGAAATAGGGTAGTGGAAAACTGTGTAGAAGCAAGGTTATATGGAACTATACCTTTAGAGTTCCAACCTTGCCTACTGTCACACAGATTGTCTTTGAATTAGGTTAAATGTACACGTGGTAGCGGACATATACTGGCACCCGGTCGGTTACAACGACCAGGGTTCCAGTCGATCTTCTCAACCGAAAAGCCTGCTTGTGTAATTAATGTGCAAGTGGCTGAGAATTCCACAGATACGCGTATCCTTTAACGTAGTTCTCAAAGAGATTCGGCGTGACACAGAATGTGACGAGGCTGGACCTTTGAAAAACAGGTACAACTGATTTTTGCCAGCTGAGTGGACTGGAGCGATGTGAAATAAAGTGTCTTGCTCAAGGGACACAACGCGCTGTCGGGAATCGAACTCACGAGCTTAGGGTCTTGAGCCGCATACCCTAACCACTAAACCACGCCCCCTTCACTCAGACACATACACCTTAATTGAGGAGCAGGTAATTCAGTTAATCAAACAACTGACAGCTCATGGTCAGAACTTCCAAAAAGTTTTGTTTTGTTTTTACCTCGAGTCAACCTAAGATTTGTTAGTGAAATGAAGTTGGCGGAAACTGCATAAAAGGAAGGTCAGTTGGAATGTATCCGGTCTGAAAAGGGGCCGCGATTTGTCACACACTGTGCCTGAAGATTACATCATAATGTCTATAGAATGATTCGATCACTTATATAAAGGATACGTACTTCAATCGATTAACATACTGGAACACGATGTCGCCGAAAGCGACGCAAAACCCCTTTCATGCTATTGGCACGTTTGACAGCGCGTACCTGTGTGAGAAGAAATTAAATTCATATGCTTGCACATTTAAATACGTACATGTGCGCGTTCATATCTGCGCATGTGCATGATTGTACACTTGGCTTGTGTTTGATCGTAAAATTTATAAGTATGTAGATACAGAAGTACAATGAAAATTGATACCTTTTTTTTAAATATGGTTCGCATCCGACCAGCAATATTTCTTCTCTGAATTTTTGAATGCTTGCATAGACGGACAAACGGAATTAAAATTACAAACACACACACAAATACACACAGCCAAGAATCACACACATGTTCATCCACCTATATATGATCGCAGACATATATATGTGTGTGTGTGTGTGTGTGTGTGTGTTTATATATAGGCGCAGGTGTGGCTGTGTAGTAAGAAGCTTGCTTCTCAACCACATGGTTCCGGGTGCAGTCCCACTGCGTAGCATCTTGGGCAAGTATCTTCTGCTATAGCCTCGGACCGACCAAAGCCTTGTGAGTGGATTTGGTAGACGGAAACTGAAAGATGCCCGTCGTGTGTGTGTGTGTGTGTGTGTATATATATATAGTTTACCAGTCAATAGACTGGGTTTTTTAGTCGAACGAATCGACTCCAGCACTTTTTTGTATATATATAATGTCCTAAGACATAGCCAATAAGGAAACAATATATAGATCACAGGATGTGATATCACGGTGATATCATTATTTCCGTAAGTTAATATACCTTTTGTTCAGCTGACTCCCTCTCTCTTCTTGAGGACATTTATTTCCTATGGCTAATATGTATCTTAAACAGGTCTTCTTGAATCCTAGACTCATCCCATGTAATGCAGGTGTCTTTGCACCATGATATCACATTCTGTGATCTATATATTGTTTCCTTATTAGTTAGCATTAAAACCTGTTACATCTTAGGACATGTGATTATATATTAATTATAATACACAAATATAGCTTGCTATATAATCCCTTTAAAATTTATCTTAATTGGATTTCATACATATTTAAACCCTTTAGGTAAGTTGTCAATTTCAGGAATGTAGTGACAGAGTTTACGTTCAAATTAAATAGATTCTAGATTGGTCTATAACAGTAATTTTGGTTACCGTTATTTCCCACTCCCTTCTCTTCTCTTTCTACCCACTTACTCTGTCTCTCCCATATTTCTTAGTCACTCTATTCGACGAACCCACCCTTACTCAGTCCTTATTTCCATTTTCATCTGCCTTTCATTCACTACAGGCTATCGCTTGAGATGGTCAGAATTTCTTCGTTGACATCCCTTTGACTTTAAGTATTTTCATTTCTTTTTCCTTTTCTTTTTATACAGGGTTTTTTTTTTCATTTCCTTCACTTATTTAAGTATTTACATAGTTCCTTACGAAGATTTTTGTTGCAATTCTCGTCTTATTAGCCGGCATTACCTGGATTGATGCTATCCTCCCCGTAACAATGCGAAATAGCGCTTGAGGCCAAAAGGGGGGGGGGGGGGCTGAAGAGGAAATTAAGCAACTTACCCCCTTTTGTTAGTAAATCAGATATCCTATATCAGCTTTTATATATACACACACACACATACACACAGACACAAATATATACACATATATACACACACATACACTCACACACACACATACACTCACACACACACACATACTCTCTCACATACACTCTCACACATACATATACACACACACACATACACTCTCACACACACACACACATACACTCTCACACACACAAACATACACTCTCTCACACACACACACTCTCACACACACACATACACTCTCACACATACATATACACACACACATATATATATATATATATATACACACACACAGACATGTATGTATATATGGACATATGTATCATGTGTACGTGTATGAGTCAGTAAAATATAGAGTTTAATCTCGAATATTTGAGATAAAATTACTATCGTTTTAGAATGGAAAGAAGGTATATCAATATATTCAATATCTATCTCATATATATATATATATATAGTGTGTGTGTGTGTGTGGACACAAATTTATACACACATAAATAGTTAAATGTATTCATATTCTTTTATCTTATTAAATATGTGTGTGTATGTATTCATATATATAGAGAGAGAGCGGGAGATCGAGAGATAAATTGATATCGTTATTTATGCAGACATCCACAATAGTGTGTATGTGTTCCAGCATTATTTTTATCAGCGATTTCTTTTTACTCTTTGACAAAAAGCTTTTATCAGCATTAAACAATAAAGCAATAATAATAAAAGTTATTATTATTATTATTGTTATTATCACTGATATTATAAGCTGTCAACTGATGTTATCTTCACTGTTTAATAAGCAACTATCTTCGATCACGCCTCATACCTGCCAGATACATGCACCGGTGTGTGTGTGTGTGCGCGCGCGGGCGTGTACGGTTTCTTTTCTTCGTGTTTGTTGCTTTTGCTGTCACTTTTTCTTTTTTTCTTGCACGGACGTGTGTGTGTATGTGTGTGTACATTACACATATATATACATATATACATTACACATATATATATATACACATTATATATATATATACACATTACATGTATATATATACGTACACATTACACATATATACATTACATATATATATATATATTATACGTACATTACATGTATGTGTATATATATATAACACGTACATTACATGTGTGTATATATATATATATATATACACACACATTACACATATATGCACACATGATGTAGTGTGTGTGTATATATATATATATATCTATATACACACACACACACACACACAATGCTTGTATGTGAGTGCGTGTTTCTCTTCGAATGTGTTTGCGTGTGTTAATGTTTGAGAGAGTGCACACGTTAGTTCGCGTATGAGAAAGTGTGATTGTGTGAATCAATATATATTTGTCTATACATTTGTATACATGAACGTTAATGTGTATGTATGTGTGCTTGCATGTTTCTATGTGTATGAGAAATAGGTATGGACATATCCATATTTTTTTTATCTCATCTCACCATATTTTAGATTCGTCCCTTCTCGATTCTGAGTTCGAATTCCTACTGTAGTCCTGCATCGTCCTTTATTCACCCAGGGTCGGTTAGTAGACTAATTATATGACTAGGCTATGTACAGGGATTGATTTAATCGCTTAGGCCCTACCCACTGAATTTTCCTGTTTCGTGACCGACTTGAATTAAGAAATACTACATAATCATGATGATATCCTTCTCCTCATCGTCAGCATTATCATTATCCTCATCACCATAGCATTACCATCATCACTATCAACATCACTATGATGCTGATAATATAAAGATGATTGTGATATAGTCACCTCAATATCATTACAAATCCATCATCATCACCATTGACATCATCGTCATCACCATCATCACTATTGTTTCGTCATTCATTTATCATCATCATGATCACCATCAACACATCATCATCATCATCCTTACTGCATCTTCATCAACACCTCATAATCAACCTCACTACATTACACATCATCACTATACTCTTATCTCATCGACACTACATTATTTTAGCATAATCCTCACCATACCATCATCGCATATTCATCATCACTACTACAGCAGCATTACTTCGTAATCTTCATCACTGTAATGATCAAAATGCATTAACATTTTATTAAAATGCTATAATTATGAAACAAAAACTAGAGTCAGGTGAGACTAACTACGCTCAGCTTCAGCAAAGCAAATGTTCAAGTTTTAAAGACCAGATCCACTCTAATCTTTATTGTCTGTATTAACCAAAATGTTCCATCAACTGTTCATAACGGAGTTACCTCTCTTGGTGATTTTAAGTTTTAAACACTGCCACTAGGGGGTGTTTTGTCCACTAAATTTCTTCAGCAATCTCATTTGAACTACGTTTTTCAATTCACTGCATTAGATACATGTTATATGTTTTAATTTAACCAAAAATTAGCAAATATGCATAAATTCATCATTTAATTTTAAATATTTCACTACTTGATAAAGTTCTTTATGCCGAAACGTTGGCAATCTCGTCTCCCCATTCAGGACAAACACTTCATTTTTTTTTTTCAAATTGACAGTTTATTACGGCTTTTTTTTTTAATGACTCTGACCTGACTCGCTTTTGTGAAACATACGCTGTCGCTATATTACTATTATGCTTCGGGTTAAGTTTATTTTTAATACACTACTGGTTATGCTTCGTTATGTTTATAATTAATATACTAGTATATGTCGTAATTAATAGAAAAAACAAACAGAACGAATGAAAAATACACAACGAACGTTGCCAAGTCCTCTTCAGTTAACGTCCGAAAAATCATAATTTCACACCATAGTACTTGTAGCTATGCTTATTAATATACTACTAGCTATTTATATGATTAATTACTACTAGCTATGTTTATTTTTAATATACTACAAAATATATTACTTATAATGTTTATTGTTGATATACCACTAGGTATATTTCTTGGTGCATATACTGCTTGCGGGACTCCACAAAATTCCATGCTTTCGAAGAGTTTTTTTAGTTCTATCTTGATGTTTAAATGAATATATCTTCATAATGTTTCATTATGTTAATAATTTCCAATTTCGTTCCATAGTTAAGGTTGTTTAAAGTTTAACACGAGAACCCACGTTGTGACTTGCAGAATAATGTAATGTAATGGATTGTTGTGGAATGATATTGCTTTTGTTGTATTGTTGTTTAATGCTAGCTCGGCACTGATCAAGTAAGTACACTCATCATCAGCGGCATTCCTATTGCGACCATTCCGTCTTTTTCATTAGTAGAATGCGTCTACAAACATACCATTCAGTGTGATCGCGAGACACTCTGTTTCAGTTTCAATAAAAAATAAAGTATTCTCTACGATTTGTATTCAGCACTCCTTTCTTAGTCGTTTGACATAAAGCAACGTTCGTGTGTGTGTGTGTGTGTGTGTGTGTGTGTGTGTGTGAGAGAGAGAGAGTAAATCGGTGTGTCGATTTGCTTTTTTTTTTGTGCAAAAGTTAAATTGACTATTTAATAAAATCTATAAACATGATTAAAGTAAGTACTGAGATTAATATCAACGACTAAACCCTTGAAGACAGTAATCCAGTTTTTCTAGAGTCTAGTGACTGAAACCTGTAAAATAAGACTAAAATATCGACGTCTGTTTTAGACAGAGAGGAAGTCTGTCTTCACCATAAGTTTTCATTCTACCTGAAATTAATCTTGAGTCGAGGCTTGTTCAGACTGACCATGGGCGGTCGTTTTACGAAATCTTTTCTCATTACAAACTAATTATTGGGTAAAACATTTACCATGAAGATGGATCGATTCTACCTGACTGAACATCCGCCCAACATCATTTATTAATGAACGAGTGAATCAGACAATTGCCACATTACATAGATAAATTATTCTTGCGAAAATAAAGCATTAACGTATTGTACATGGCATAAACACACACACACACACACATATTGTCTAAATGTGTGTATTTGTTCATTATGTATCTTGTTTTACAAAGTTTATAGCTTTATAATGCAAAACTAAATATTGAACTCAATGATTTTTAACTAAACTCTGTGAAGGCGTGACACAGCATAGGCGTGTTTCAAAAGTAATTGAATAGGTGTATACTTTTTATTTTTTTCCTTAATTTTCTCACTCACTGGACTATGGCTAATCTTGAGAAATGCCTTCAATAGTGTAAGCCTCTCAGATTGACCCATGTAATTTTTTTTTTCAGTCAGATATTTATTCTCTTTAGCTCGGATGCGGGATTTGAACGGACACAACACAAAATGGTGTTTAGATCGGTAGGAATATGAATTCAAAACGGAAATCGGGAAGAAATGCTGCTCAGTATTTTGTCCAGTCTGCTAACGATTCTACCAGCTTGCTACTTTAATTCTTTTTACTAAAAGCACAAGGTTTGAAATTTTGGGGGAGAAGGCTAATCGATAACATCGACCTCAGTATTCGACTGGTTTTTATTTTATCAACCGTGAAAGATTGAAAGTCAAAGTGGACCTCGGCGGAATTAGAACTCAGAACATAAAGACGGACGAAATGCCGCTAAGCAGTCCATCCAGTGTAATAACGCTTCTGCCAATTCGCCGCCTTTCAACGCCTTAATAATAATTACTTTGTTTCTTGGGAGGTCCATTATGCCAATAAGAAACACGCACTCGTTCTATTTCTTATTTTGTTATTTGTCAACCGTTTAACCAATTAATTAATCGTCGATTTGATTAATCGTTCAGTCAATTCAACGCCTAGGTGTGTCAGTCCTTTCGTCGCTGTTTGTGACGTCATCAATGACGAGATAGACAGTCGTAGAGTAGAGTGAGCTTAAGGTAACACACGCAAGTGAAACACGACCAATACCTGTGTTTCTTATTAGTAAAAACGACCTCCCCAAAGATACAGCAAAATTTGTTTCAACACAAGATTTTATATAAAGAATCTTGCAAACCGAACAGAAAAATGAAAGAGTAATAATGCTTTCTAACATTGTCTTTTTCTCTGGAATTTGGATTCTTTTTCAGTCAGTTCAATCAACTCTCCGTCCAGTTCACGATAGATGTTTTTCATGATATTGTGTGAAGACGCCTGGCTTAGTGGTTAGGGTATTCGGCTGTCGATCGTAAGGTCGTGAGTTCAATTCCCGAGGTTGCGTTGTGTCCTTGAGCAAGATACTTTATTTCACCTTGCTCCAGTTCACTCAGCTGGCAAAAATGAGTTGTACCTGTAATTCAAAGGGGCCAGCCTTGTCACATTCTGTGTCACGCTGAATCTCCCCTTGAACTACGTTAAGGGTTCGCGTGTCTGTGGAGTACTCAGCCACTTGCACGTTAATTTCACGAGCAAGCTGTTCCTTCCGCTGATCGGATCAACTGGAACAGTCATCGTTGTAACCGACGGAGTGCCAGTTTATCAAACTGTCTTCGATCTCTGAGAGATTGACCCTAAGAACATGTAGGGACTAACTAATTATCTTAAGACATTTAGTTCCATGATCCATTTACCATTTCATACTATCTACCCATTCTTAATATACTGACAACAATCGACAGAATAAACTTGTCCGGTTTAGGAACACAAACACGTATCGTTCGTCTATTATTTTTCACTTGGCAGTTATATCAATTATTAATACGTTCGCGCATGCGTGCCCTTTGAATTCTTTCTTTCTATGTGTGTGCGTGCGTATGAATTTGCGCATGCATGACTGCAAATTATTCCTATCGTGCATACGTCGTATTATGTATATGTAATGTAATTTCCACGGAATATAATCAGTTTTACGTAAACTGCAGCGAACTTAACATCAGCTAACATTAGTCTTGTCATATCTCACAGGAAACTCATCGTGTTACATTCACACCTCTTTTGTCATCTTATCCATCCATCTATCTATCTGTTTTGGATTCGAGCTCAATTCTCTGTTTCTCTGTCTCTCACTTTCTTAAGCTATCTATCTACATATCTCTATTTTATTTATTTTTATCTCTTCATTTGCCTTATGTAGCTATGACTTTCTGTATATATGTGTCTTTGTAGAAACACAGTAATGATTCTCTTTCTATATATCTTGTAATTTAGATGTCACCCTGCTAATACTCTCCCTATCTCTATTTTTCTCACATTCTCTTATATACTCCGACCTAGCCTCAGTGTGTTCCTCAGACACTAATTTTATACATTTATACATCCTTGATATTTCTTATATATGTCCACAGCCTGTCACTATCACTATTCACAAGTCGCTTCTTGAATTGGTCGTTCTCCGTTTGACCTGGTCGCAAGTGGGATATAGTCGTAAAGCTGCTCGATCTAGGCGAAGCACTAGTGGTTTAACGAGCTGATTTCTACACATGAATACCAAATGCTACAAGAACGAAACGAAGTCCCTGAACTTGCTTATCACTTGTTGCCTTAACTTTTCCGCTGTATAATGTCATTATACAAACTTCAGCTTATTTTAAAACTCTGTAAATTAATTAGCTGGTCTTACTTTTTTCGTAGTATATGTAATAAAGCAAATATATGAAGAAAGAAAATGATGAAATTTTATTTAAACCGAGTTATCTAATCAAATCTTAAATTGAGATAACTATAATCCAAATGTTTACGGATTCCCGTTAGTGCATATAACCTTGCAAAGGAGGTGATAGTATTTGATCAAAAGTATTCTGGTTTAGCACGCATCCATACACACACATATATCATATATATATATATATTAGTAAATCCCAGCTGCAACCTTATGTAACGAATTTCCTATTAGAGAAGTCTTCAGACAGAAACATTTCATGTCTATATACATGTTTCACTTTCCAATAAGAATCACAAAAAGTTTTACATGTGTAACGGAGAATAAATAATACCGAAATCTTCCATTTTCCTGTTGTTCATATATATATATACACACACACACACACACTGTGTGTAAAATATACATGATATATGCATTTATATATTTATATGATAAATACATATGTAATATATAATACTACTATATATGTAATAATACTAAAATTCTGATCTTGCGCGCTTGCTTGATTGCTTGTTTTTTTTATGTAATACAGCCAAAAGGGCGCACAATGGGTACATACTTCCAAATCAAGTTGCCTCTGAAATCGGAATACAAATGGAATAAAACAAATTTCGCGTAAATCGGACCCCGGGTTCTCGAGACTCAGGGGTTTTGTAGGTACCTT
>JAOPUL010002961.1:27505512-27516722 GCA_027564515.1 Octopus rubescens
ATAGATAGATAGATAGATAGATAGATAGATAGATAGATAGATAGATAGATAGATAGATAGATAGATAGATAGACGGAGATCGTGAAAGAAAGCGAACAGGAAATAAATCAAGATTTTACTAACCCAAATCTTATTACTGTTATATCCAAAAAGCTATCGAAAATTCTCAGAAACGAGCGGGAAGAGAAAAATCAGCAAAACAACCACAACTAAAACTGTTATCATTATTATTATTTTACGACATCAAAAGCAGTAAAAGACTGTCAGAACATAGAAAAGAAAATCAAACAACAAAATATACAAAATAAGAAAAGTTAATAAAGTCAACAAAAAAAAACACTGGAAAAGAAATAATAAAGTCACGTCCCAAAACCTTACACCATTAGTTGAGACATTACGATAAAAGCAAGAGAAAGCGGAATGTGGGATTTATATTATATGTACGTGCAGATAAGATGGTTTTTAAAGCATTGTGGCGTGTACAGAAGTGGTTTTAGCAACGATCGTCCAACCTGCTTTATTAAACGAACCGGGCAGAATAATTGATGTCAGCTGTAATGAAAATCTTACACATTAAATTTACACACGGCACGGCTCGGTTCGGCTCACTGAGAGCTTCAAATCTTTCCAAATATTTGCTTGTTTCTGGTTGTTTGTTTGTTATCATTGCGAGATGTGACTGGAGAACAACCAGAAACAATGTTAACTTGTTATTTTCGGAATATCTTAAGTGTTAATGCGTACATCTGAAAATATATACGCATATAGCATATAAATGGAATATATGTATGTGTGTGTTTATGTATGTAAGGCCTGCGCCTTCAATATAGCATGTTTGAAAAGAAAGCTATTTTCAATACATACATATATTTATATATACACAAGCACTACGAATTGTATATACATAGACAAGGGGAAAGAAACGTAAATAATAATGGTTTCAGATTTAGACACAAGGCCAGCCATTTCGGGGAAGGGGTTTAGTCGATTACATCGACCTCAGTGTTAAACTGGTGCTTATTTTATCGACCCCGGAAGGATGAAAGGCAAAGTCAACCCCGGCGGCATTTGAATTCAAAACGTAAAGTCGGAAGAAATACCGCTAAGCCTTTTTCCCGGTGTACAAACGATTCTGCCAGCTCGCCGCCCTTAATAATAATAATCCTTTCTATACTGGACACGAAAGCCCGAAATTTTGGGGGAGGGGAGTAGTCGATTTTATCGATCGCAGTTCGTAACTGGTACTCACTTTATCGACCCCAGAAGGATGAAAGCAAAGTCGACCCCGATGGCATTTGAACTCATAACGTAAAGTCGGAAAAATTGCCGCTAAGCATTTCTCCCAGCGCGGTAACGACTCTGCCAGCTCACCGCTTTTAATAATAATCCTTTCTATACTAGGCACGAAGGCCTGACATTTTCGGGGATGGGGATAGTCGATTCAATCCACCCCAGTACTCAACTAGTACTTATTTTATCGACCTTGAAAGGATGAAAGGCAAAGTCGACCCCGGCGGAATTTGAACTCAGAATGTAAAGCCGGAAGAAACCTGCTAAGCATTTTGTCCGACCCAGCAACGGACAAAATGATTTGCGGCTTAATAATTAGAATATTAATAACTTATCTCGTCCTCAAATTTGAGGCCTAAGACCTAAGTCGAATAAATCGACGCGGATAGGGTTAGGCATGACTATGCGGTTAAGATTACTTAGCAACCAAGTGGTTTCGAGTTCAGTCCTACTGTGTGGCACTTCGAGCAAGTGATCTACTATAGTCCCAACGCAACCAAGAACTTGTGAGTAGATTTGGTAGGCGGAAACTTAACGAAGCCTCCCATAAATATATATGTACGTACACATAATATGTGTGTTTCCTTCTCTTGACATGGCGAAACTTTATAAGAAAGTAGCACACAGTCTTACAATTAGTGTCATTCATTTCTAATATTTTGCGAAAAACCTGTCCAACCATTGGGTTGTTCATGTTCAAAGGATCTGAGGAAATATTGTGTTGATTCATAGTTTGCAATATTTTAGTAACTTATCTACTTTACTAAGTTGCCTTTGTTGTAACTTTGGCAAATAATCAAAGTAGAGGCCATCGTGTTGCACCGTCTGATGCCATCTTTCTTCTAGTTCTTTGATCCCATGTGGATATCAGTTCTTGTCCGTCAAGGTGAAGAATTCTTTTACTGAAGTTTCCACCCCCTCTTTGTTAATGAAGCTTTGCGAACAATTTGAATTATTTGACGTAGTTTCTTTTATCGACTCCAAATTCTGGAAAGTCAAGTTTGACTTCGGCGACATTTGAACACGGAAAGTAGAGAACTGCAATAAATTCGGCAAGTCATTTTGTCCGACGCTCTAATGATTCGACTAATTCATCGCATCCAAATGTCCTTTACATACATAAGGGCTTGTCCAGCATATAAGAATATACAAATATAGTTATATTAAAATATATGAAGCGATGAACGAAGCAGGATGTTATAATATATAGAAAGTCATCATAACAATTTCATACAAATAAAAATATGGAAAAATAGACATATATATATATAGGTGGGGAACTAAAGAAGTATTATGCAATGAATCTCTCCCTTTGTTTGTGAACTGTATTCTATAATTTTAAGCGTAAGATTAGCACATCACATGTTTCTGTCTATGATTGATCAGCTGTCTCACTTTTTCGTGAGGACATTCATTCATACATACTAATGATAGAAGATTAATGTATCTTAAACAGGTATTCTGAGCTTCTACGGGCTCTCCTAGTAATGTGGGTGTTTTTGGCACCATCATTCGCGTTCCGTGATTAATAATAGTCAGTAATGCATGTACCAAGAATGAAAATATATGTTATGTCTTAGGACATCCCATTATATAATATATATATATATCCGAAAAAGTTCATATATCCGAAAAAGAAGCACACTAAAAGACAGAGCAGTAATGTATTTTTCAGTAAACCGTTGAGACCGGTCAGGGAGTGACCATCGGTTTCGCATCTATAAAGAGCTTGGCAGTATAGGCGACCCGTCAGGCTCGAATGACCATTTTAGTCTGACGAGTCGCATATGAAAGAGTCGCAAATGAAAAGAAAATCAAGCAGGTGCAACCGACCAACGAACCAGTGAGAATATACCACATGAATGAGATGAGAACAACCCACGAGTCCAACCCTCTTCCGCCCTTGTTCTTATGCTCGGGACCTCAGTCCTGATAGTCAACTAACACATCATCCACATTTCTTCTTTCCCAAGTTGCTCAGTAGATCCACCTGGAACACTTCTATGATACAAACTAGTCTAAATCCATCGACGTTGCCCGCCTTTGGCCCAATACGCCTCCAGTTTAAAATTAAAGAAAGCATTAAGAAAAATGAATTTACAGTTCGCTTGCCACTTGTGATAAGGAATGAAATGAGACTTGAAACAAGATAACAGGATGATACTACAGACTGAGATCTCGGCACTATAGTCTTACTTTCGCCATCCTCAGAGATGCAATCGGACAACTGAGCATACTTTTGTATACCACCAATCTAATGCCTTTTTTTCTCTGCATCCACAGCTAAAAACAGCTTTAGGATTGTTTTCTGGTCTTCGAGGATAATCAAGACTTGGTTTTTCATGCATATCGTACCTGACTACATATCATTTCTCTAACCTCGTGTTTCCCAAAGTACCCGTACTTGCGCTGCAAAGATGATAACGAGCCAAATGTGGCTATCCGTAAGAATGCCCACAGTTGTGACTCTTGTGTTCCACCGCCTCATATATTGTGGAATGAGCATGTGTGTTGCACAAAACTTGCTTTCCCTGATCCTCGATTTTGAAAACCAGATACGCGCACCCAATCTGGTCTTCGTTCAACTGTTCTTTCGTCGCATATGTTATCCCCGCTCTAGAAAAAGCATAAATAATCATTCGTTACCCTTGGTATACAAGTTAGATTCCTGATTGAGGGTGAGACCACTATTGTTCCAGTTAAGAGTGAGTATTAAATCATCATTGTAACATATGAACCGGCAAATATTGAATGTGTGGTGGTTGACGTTCTGCCAGAAATAAGGACCTGATAGATGATACTAATGGAGAAGACCTCTCTACAATTCTAGAAGTCTACAGACAACACCTGAAGAACTTGGCCCCGAATAAGATTTGCTGACTCACATGTGCTTTTAAAGGGCACGGCGAAGAGGAATGTGGGGCTTCCTAAAGGAACAATATGTTTACGCTACCTTCTTTTTAAATTGTCCACCACCCATTGCGAAACTCTTCCTTAGGCTACGATCACTTGTTTGTCCTTTTCCAATTTTTAAAAGTGATTCCATTCACTCTCCACCCGTTTCTACAGTTTTGTAATGTCTTATTCTATGAACTCTGCGATTTCATTTTCGCTCTTACCACGGAGAATGAAATTACAGAAATTGGTTGTTCTTGTTTTTGATGTCCTTACTATTGCATCCGTTGTCTGTTGTTTGTTCTTGTAGGGTTTTTTGTATGGGCTTTTGAATTGTTTGTTTGTTTGTTATGCAGCGGCTGTTTTTTAATGCCGTTGATGTTGTTATTGATATTGTTGGCTAAGCTATAGTGGTTTGATTTATAGAACATTACGAATAGTCAGTATGATAAAGTGACGAACCATATAAACAGAAATTGGGCTAAATACTTTCGAGACATATGGATTAGTAGGACGCATTTTCGATTCTACTGATCCATACCATTTCATTTCTTAAGCACCAAATGGCACTTTCCTGGCATTTTTCAGCCGGGACACCAGAATGGCTCTTCACCTGTTTGTTGTTATTTTTTATTATGTTTAGCTGATAGAATCGTTAGCCCCTCCCCACAAAATTTGCTCTGTGCCTATAAACCAAAGAAATATGTTTATGCAACTGTAGATGACAGTGGTTTTCAGTGAATAAATTAGCGCATACCTTGGCTAGACTATCACCCCTGAAAACATAATTTGTTTATCTTTTACTTGTTTCAGTCAGACTGTGGCCATGCTGGGGCTTCACCTCGAATTTTTAGTTGAATGAATCGACCCCAGTATTTCTTTTAAGCCTAGTACTTACCTAGCGGTTCGACAAAGGGATCGATAGAATAAGGGGACGTAAACACACCAACACCGGTTGTCAAGCGGTAGTGAAGGACAAAGACAGACACAAATACACACACAGATATATACATATACGACGGGTTTCTTTTAATTTCCATCAACCAAATCCACTCTACAAGATTTTGGTGGGGCCGAGGCTATAGAAGACACTTACCCAAGATGCCACGCAGTGGGACTGAACTCAGAACCATGTGGTTGGGAAGCAAACTTCTTACCACACAGCCACACCGCTCGCGTTATCTGTTAATTTGAAAGTGAAGCGTGTGTTTTGTCTAAGTGCTGCTGGTTCTTGTAAATGCACTGGATATCTTAGTAATGAAAATAACAGAAACACTTTTCGTTGTAATTGATAACGTTTTCTTCTTTATTGTTGTTGTTGTTTCCATCGATCATATTTCTTGTTGTTGCTATTGTTATCTTGTTGAAAATATTAATGTTGCTAGTGTTACTTGTTTTGTTTGCAATTTGCTGGTATTCTTAATTTTTTGTGTTTTTGTCTTACCGAATTTAACAGGTTTTTATCTTTTTCCACCTTCCATTGCATTATTATGCCTACTACTTTTCGTATTTTGCTGTTTTCATTATTGTTTTTGTTGTTAGAAGCATTGACAAAAGCTACAAAACTCCTGTTTCTAGCAATTCCATTTTCCGCTTCGTTGTAACACGACAAACTGCGTGCGCGCTCACTCACACAAATTACATAAAATTTGAAGATTTTTAACTCCATCCTGTAAATTATTAAATAAGGATGAGCAGTTAAGAGAGATGACGACGAGATTTCAGTTTGCAATTAAGAATTAAGATCCTGTTCAGTTAATAGCTGACGTCCATCAACAAGAATAAAGAAGAAAAGTAATCAATACTAACGAAAGTAAGAGTAATTGAGATAACAGTAACACTAAGATATATAATTCATTTAGAAGAGCCATCAGTACCTGATCTAAACACCTGCTTCGCTTCATAATGACCATATAAAGTGAGTGCTTTTGTATATAAATATTCCAGGAGTGATAGTATTGCCAGGGAATGAACTGAATTATTCACCGAGAAGTGATGTCGTTTATAGAAACATAAACATAAGAAAAACAAAGAGGGCGAAGCACCTTTATTCTGTGCAGCCTGAAAAATGACAGAAAAATGTATGGGGTATCTCCAGAAAAAGGAAATCATACGGATGGAGAAAACAGTCGCTAATCTGTAATGTCAACAACAGTCATCCAATTTGTCTATTAAAACTTCAATTGCTAACATTAATTGCCTTGGTGGATATGGAACACAACTCATGTGTTTGCTTTTATTTTTTTAAGATCCTATTCCCTTAGCATCGCTGCCGCATCTAATTTCCTGTTTTGTTTTTCTTTTTTAATATTTCCTAACCACCCACCACCCCCTCGGTCTTGGCTTTTTTATGCATTAACCAGTCTGATATCGTTAATTATTGATATTTAATTATATTGGTGTATCATCAATTCAAGTGTTTCTTTGCAGTGGTTTGTTAAACCGTTAACCCCTGTAGCAGCCGTTTTCCCACCAGAAAAGGCTGCTGTTGGTTCTCAAATTCATTCACCTTTGACAAGTTTAATTATTTTAATCCTGCTGAGTGCTACCCATGCACCTTCCCCAGAGGGCAACCCAAGTATTGGGCCGGTTTAGTCACCGGTTTAGTGCCTGGATTTACGGCATAATTAGTACCATGTTTTCATCAATCTGTGATGGAATTACTCCTGACGTGATATGAATGTTTTAAAGATGTTAGGCTGAGTATTGATGTTGTAACTACTGCTTCTAGAAATGTTTGACACCCCAGGTCAAATTTCATTGAGCAATCCTCGGATCTAGCTTGTCTGGATTATTTTCTATACACAGTGGATCTAGGATTAATTAATGTGTTCCTTTTTTCTAAGATGATAAGGTCTGTTTTAATTGAGATTTGGTTGCTATTTCTAGCAAGTTGCGCTAACACGACTTTTATCGATGCTTTGAAGCATAAATGTAAATTAGAACAAACAATATATTGGTTTGATATTTTGGCACAAGGCCAGAAATTTCGGGGCAGGGGGTAAATCGATTAGATTGACCCCAATCCTCAACTGGTACTTATTTTATCGACCCCGAAAGCATTAAAGGCAAATTCCACCGAGGTTGACTTTGAACTCAGAACGTGAAGGCAAATGAAATGCCGATAAGCTTCTTGACCGTTGAGCTAACGATTCTGCCAACTCGCCGCCTTAGAATAAATAATGTAGAAGCCTGATTAATCAACTAAATTATCTGGTGAAGTGTTTTGTAGTGTTTGTCGGCAACGGAATAAGTGTAACAGGAACTCAGATCAAAGTTATCCGGTTTGAGGATAACATACTCTCTAACTCCCACTTGCCACGAAGGCTGCGGATCAAGAAAAATAAAACGCCATGAGCACTAGCTTTCCTTTCATCACAAACCAGTGAAAACAAAATCATCAAATATAATTCATTATGGTTGTATGTATAAGCTAGAAAATCAATACATGCTCTTGTTTAAGCCAGTTATTGAAATTTATATCAGGCATTTTAACAAACAGCTGAGAGTTCATTAATTTTTGGTTAATTAAACCACATCGTAATATTTAACTGAGCACAATATCCATGATTCTTACTAAAGGATTATCGGACATTGGAAAAGCTAATTGTGTCACTAGAATAAGGTCATCAGTTTTATTATATTAATTAAAACTATGTGTACTATCTAAATCGCTATCAGTCTTTGAAAATTTGATATTATTGTAATAGTCATTAATTTTGCTGCTTTAATTAAACTGGAAACTCATTATTGGTTTTTCAATTTATTTTTTATTCATTGTTGATTTTGAATTTTATATTGTCCTATTATTATTACTTGGGAGTTCAAATCCTGTACAGTCATTTTTTTTGTCTTTCATAAAAGCAGCATTGATATTTTTTATTTATTTATTAATTTATTCGTTTATTAGATACACTTTTTCCGGGTATGTGACCTTCTGCGTATATTAAAAATCACGTTTGGCTTTTGTGGTGCAGAAAAGGCTGTATGGCTGCTACGTTTGATTCGCAACCACGTTTTCCTGAGTTTGTTCCCATTGCTTGGTACCTTGAACGGGCGCCTTCCACCATAACTTTGGCTCAACAAAGACTTAAGGAATATTTAGCTTCTGAGATTTCACTGTTAAAATAACGGCTTTCTACTTTTGGCATGCTAGTATTGATGTTACTACTGCTATTTCTACAAATGTTTAGCCCCATGTAAACCTCCACCTTCAATGTTCCCAGTGTACGTTTTCTGTACAAATTAATTTTCTTTCTACACATTACGAAATCGGTAAATTAATCGCCTGGACATAATGAGCAACTAAAACCGTAACCTAGAAACTGTATACTGTTTTTTAGTCGAGCTATCACTAATTATCAACACACAAGGATATGCAAGCCAGCAGTTTATACACTATGTATATACTTCAGACTAGTGGATTCGATTTTACCTCGGAAGTGACACGAGTATGCGACACTGATAAGCCGCAATTACGATGAAATACGTATCTGTTGCTTGCGGAATAATTTCTGGAGTGATTTTGTTTCGCCTAGCTTGGACGTCTATTGTATTTTTCAACACTATACTTTTTTAAGAGGATTATTTCTAGAACGAAAAACCGCAGCTTCTAGTGTTTAAACAACGTTAGGTATGTAGTATTCATAATGTGTTCATTATACATCAGCTTCTATTGCATAATTCAAATTTATCGTATATAAAATTATAAGGTATATAACAGAAATAATCATAGCTTATAGGGGTACGGCGAGATCCATTGTAAGATCCCGGCAGAATATTATGTGGCTACAACTGTGTCATATATTCGGCCACAAATCACAGCTTCACTGCGAAATAAAACAAAAAGTGATTCCTTATAAGTTAGTATAAATTATGAATCCTTGATGGCTCTAACTCTAATCAAGCCATTGACTGTTAGGTAGATTGATTTTTATTTCAAATTTTATGTAAAATGTTTTAATGTTAAACTGAAGGAATACTCAATACCTTTTAGTAAAACATCCGAAGAAGACAAGCAACCTGAAACTTCGAAGTCACATTTTCCTCAACGTTTAATAAGCATACACATGCGCACATATAACATGAAATTGTGGTGGGTCGTTGTCTAGTATTGTCGTTGTAGGAGAGACAACAATCAGTTGATTAATAATTTTAATATAGCCTTCAATTTACAATCACGCGGGTGTGGTGCGACCTCTTCAATAGATGATTGGATACAAGAGCCTTTATGTGGTCACCTGTCCTGCTAGAAATAGCAACTAAAACTCTTTATATTACACTATCATCTTGGAAAAAAATGGAAGGATGTCCTCTACCACCCCCAAAAATGGCTTTTGACAATAGGCCAGCTTGGAGTCTGTTTGATTACAACTGATCAGTTGTAATCAACTTCGACATCTGGTTTTCTGTTATAGCCATTTTGGATGAGCTTTTATAATATGCTTTTATGCTTTACTGGATTATTTAAGAGCCTGTCTTTCCATAACTCTCCTACCTGTGTTTAATGTTCGTGCAATTGATGACGTCAGTACTTTTTGTGAGGATTTAGGTAGGCCATAACACCTCATACCCTTTTATAATAAACAATCTTTGTTTTCTCAAACAAAAAATGACGTTTTATGGTAAGGCATGAATATCACAATACGTTATTTTCAACATACGTAACATTTATATGATCATCAATCTCAACATATGACATTTCCATGATCATCAATTACATCACAATTCTTCCCTGATTTACTTATATTTTTATTCCTTGTTCTTGCGTTTTGAAAATGGCTTTAAATGGAAATCGTAATCGTGTCTCGGAATCAATACACACGAAATTTAACCGTTATAACTCTTCCAAGGAAAACACAACGTTTCCATGTTTGCTGATTTTAAAAAATTTCTGTGGTTGGCTATTTAGACGAATGGAGTAGTGAGGTACTGTTTTTCTGTGACACTATTTTCCGATTGCTTTATATTGCACAGCAAACAGTTAACGCTAACAAAACTTATAAGCATTCAACCAAGAATTGAAACCAGTCGTTGTCTGGCCATAAGTCTTAAATCACGTATCCCAACAGTGCTCTTAAAATATTTTCTTGTAAAATTATTGTTAGTTTCCCAACAAATATTTTCTTATGTAGAACAGAAACGGTTGTCTATATTTTTTTCACTGCATATTTCCAATTCTTTTTTAAATAATTGTTTACAATATATTTTATATTTGTGAGAAAATTCTCTTATCTTCTCAGATTCATAGAAATACATGAAAAATAGGCAATGAAGAAGATAATAAAAGGAAATTGCAAAATTGCCCTGCAGCTATGATTTTTTTGTTTTTGTTTTTCCCAGGATTTTCCGCATTTTATCGATTTTTCTACTATTAACAGCGTTTCCCACAAAAAGCTTGGAAACCATAGTAATGGTATCTTAACAATGTCCCAAACAATCCCACCCTTTAGCACACACAACAAAAACACCGCGTTTTTTTGTGTTTTTTATTTTGCTTTTGTCCTTTTTTTGGCATTAGATACATGGCAAATTTGAACTAACAACTGATCGCAAACTATAAACAAACCTATGTATTTGATAAATAAAACAGACTAATTTATTGAGAAATATGGAAAGGTAAATTTACATCTCGCCTGTAACTACCTTGTGTTTACAGTTTTGATGAGAAGGTTGCGCTTACTACAGAGATATAAGCTTCGCAAAATCAGACAAAATGGTACCAAAACGTTTTTACTGCCTGCATTCAGTCATTTTCAGTTTGACTCTAATTACTTTGAGATAAGCTTAGCGGCTGCACTGGAAATCGCTCTACTAAACAGAATATCAGAAACGAAATAAAATTTGTTTTTACTTTGGTTCAAAGCGCAGAATAGCAGTGATTTTTTTTTTAACTTATTAAGACCCCCTACAGTCATGAATGACCAAGGGTTTGCACCTAGAAAGTTGCCCTCCTAGGCACGGTCTGGGCAAGGTTGTTTGTGGAAGACCAGCAGTCGCCCATGCATACCAGTCTCCCCTCTCCA
>JAOPUL010002961.1:27549944-27572540 GCA_027564515.1 Octopus rubescens
TTACGTTCTGAGTTCAAATGCCGCCGGGGTCGACTTTGCCTTTCATCCTTCTGGGGTCGATAAAGTGAGTACCAGTCCCTCACTGGGGTCGATGAAATCGACTATCCCCACCCTCGAAGATTTTGGGCATTTGTGCCCAGTATAGAAAGGATTATTAACCACTATTGTGTATATTTCTTTGATCGCTTAGATTCAAGCCCAGATAAATACGAAACTTATAGTAAACTCAACGAAAGAATTGACAGTTTGATACCAATTCCCAACAGCAGCAGTTGTTACAAATCTAGTCAGTAATTCAGTAGGAGGATATCCGATTTCTCATGAAAGAAAGGCGCAGCCATATAATTCTAATTCTTCTGATGCTCGTACTTTCAAATATAGGGTAACATACGCCCAGCATCCTGTTTTCTATTTCTAAAAAGAATTTCAGCGTGCGTGTTGCGGATAAGTGTATTGAAAATGATATATAGAAGCAAACAGAACGAACGAAGGACGTACACACTGCTAATTGCTACCGCCTCTTCAGCTGACGTCCAAAATATCATAACAATTTCGCACCCTTAATTTGGGTCACATGTCTATTTTGTTTTCTGAAACCCTTTCTCTTAAATCAGATATCGTTTAAAAAAGATCATCACACAATCTTGAATGTAATGCATTCCTTTTTCTCCCATAAACGAAATCTTCAAAAATCTATTCAAACTATTTATTTTTCCCTCTTAATCCCTGCACTGTTTCAGATCTACCACCAATCTAATCGTTTTCACGGTTGAGTTAGAAGGAAAAGAGCGGCGCCGATGGCCTTCTTCGGGACGACGCTTTGATCTTGCCACTTGATGTGGAACCAAAGAGAGGAAAGAAATGATCTTCATAGTAGGCCAGAGACTTTGATATATTAGTGAGTTGCTGAAAGTTTGTTCTAAGCAGGTCACAGCGTTCTGAAGATGTATTATCAGGATGTGTAACACGCAGAGAGCATAGTCTCTTGCTATTATGTTTATTTGTGTCGGAATGCTTGCAAAACAAATTAAACTCTGCTAAATGCTACCATTGACTAGATGATGGTGGTGGCGGTAGAAGTAGTAGCAGTGGTGGTAGAAGTAGTAGTAGTGGCAGGGATATTAGTGGTGACGTTGGTAGTAGTAGTAGTAACGATATCGATGGTAGTGGAGGTGGTGGTATTGGTGGGGGTGTTAAAATGGTTGATAGGTTAAGTCTACCACACAAGAAACACCTGCAGTCCATTTGGTGGGCTTTCGCTCAGCTTCCTTTTATCCAGTTTATCCAGTATAGTTTGGTCGACCCGAGGCAATGGCCACAGGCAATGAACAGAGAAGGATCTTTGGAAAGAAGATATAACATACTTGGCTATGAGACTAAAACCTGAAAAATGCTTTTGCGAACAATCTAGTTAGCCACAAATAGATTTCTGCGTCTCAAGCGGAATACATTTTCAGTTTCTAATATAAAATATGATGTCGTGTTTTAGAGTTTGGAGGAAGAAGGATGTGGCCGAGTATACCAACCCCTGTAATTTGACTGCTGTTTATTTACAAAATGATAAAACAAAAATTTGACCTCGGCTTCGATTCGAGCTTAGAACGCAAACTGCTCTAACTATAATAGATATTACATTTCCCAGCTTGTAAGGCGGCGAGGTGGCAGAAAGTTTAGAATGCCTGGAAATATGCTTCGCGGTATTTTGTCCGTCATTACGTTCTGATTTCAAATTCCACTGAAGTCAACATTGCCTTTCATCCTTCCGGGGTCACTAAATTGTAATTACTACACGTTGAATAATAATCTACTCCTGAGCACACTGTATAGGAAAAACTAGATGGTCACGGCTAGACTGCCTTTGATCATAAGTCAGCTCTATAAGGACCGCCTTATGCCATAAATGTTCTACCATTGCAATTGTTTCTGTTTAAATGGCTTCGCGGTTAAGATGTCCACCTCGTAGGTAAAGGTTTTCGAGTAAGGCTCACCTTGGGTAAATTTACCTTGGCCGGATTTGAATGCAGAATATTGAATCAAAACAAAAACCAGAACCATATTTTGTCGTTGAGCCAAAGAAATTCGAGGATACTAATATATATTTGGCGGTCGCTAAAATAATTACCAGTCATATACTGAGGGTGATGTAATGGACTAGACCCTTCACACAAAATTTCAGGCCTTGTGCCTATAGCAGAAAGGATATTTACCAGTGTGTCCGACACTCTACTACTTCTGCAAATCTACAGCCCATATCAAAAGACACAAAACATCAATAAATCGATACAGCAAAACGCATTTCAGTGAACTGTATAACTCTAGTAACATTTGCAATGTTATATAATTTTTCAAAATTATAATTTTTTAAAGGGAAAAAGAATGGAAAAAGTTATAACAGCCCACAACAAAACCGCATTGTTTATGGCAATCACCATGGCAGGATCTACGTAATCTTATATTTCTAAACTGTTCACTTCTGATGATTGGCCTCTGTGTATGAAATATCCAGAGGTTAGTTAACTTCCATTTTTTCGCATTGTTAGATGCCTTTCGGCTTCATCATTTATTATTTTTTTATTATTATTTTACTTGTTTGAAACAAAATAATTATGTTTGAAAAGTTCTGAAAAAATATGATTTCAAAGACGTAATATATACATATCAATGACAAAAGAAAGAGCAACAAGAGCAGCAGCAGCAACAACGACAGCAACAACAACAACAACAACAATTACAACAAAGTATGCTTTTATTATAATATGCGTTTGATGCTGTTAAACCATTCTTATATCTGACTAGTAGGCATCACATTTACACTTTCAGGATAGATGGATGTTTCAGAAATATCTGTGTGTCTTTCTCTATATATGACTGCAGTTATGTATAGATAAGATGGATAGATTCAGCGTAGGAAAAGAAAGAATAAGGCAATCCTTTCTGATATTGAATTCAGGCCACACTTTTAGTTGGTGGGGATGGTACAGTTGATTAAACCTATCTTAGAATCTGACAAGTATTTAGATTTATGGACACTAGATATACTCAGTGAAAGAAAGACTGGATAGAGACGGAGAGACAGAGAAACAGACACAACAGAGATATAATAAGATCGATGTGATAATATCTGCATTTGATAGAACACAGAGACAGAAAAGGGATCGGAAATGTCATTAGAATAATAGGATGAAAAGGAGAGAAAAGATGAGAAACAGGGAAAATGGTGGAAAGGAGTGAAGCAGAGGCCAGTCTAGAGAAACATAGTTTGGATCAGGTATGGGCAAACGTTTTCGAGAAGCAAGACGTACGAGATATGGCGCATCAGGCGAACCGCACTACTAAAAGTATTATGCGTATGTTACTGTCCTCGTGAAAGAAGACGCGCCATTCAAAAAAGTCCCGCGGATCGCTGTTTGCACCATGGCTGGTTTAAATGGTAGAAAGAAAGATATAGCAGAGGGTTGGGAAAATACCGGAGAGGTACAGTAAAAGGCTGAGAATATGAGAGAGATAGGTCCTTCCCTTCTCCTCTCACTTTTTTCCCCCAATTTCCTCCGCCTATCAATAGACAGTGAGAGATGAAGAGAGAAAATGAGCTAAATAGACAGTGAGAGATGAAGAGAGAAAATGAGCTAAACGGAAAGAGAGAGATTATGAGTGAATAAAGATGAAGTGACAGAGATATACAGGGAGTACGGTCATAGAAAGAAAGGGAGAAGGAAACAGTTTGTCAGAGAGATGATACAAATAAAAAGAGACTAAAGTAAATGTAGAATAAAGAGAAAAGGGGGTGGGGGAGAAGTTTTATTCAATAATCATGTCCGTTACTTAAATTTTATTTCTCGAATTTTTCACAATGAGTGTTTGAGTTTTCGGTAATTAGGTTTGCATTTAGAGAAAGGTAAATATCAAAAAAGATTTTCCGGTCACTTCCGCTACTAATCGGGGGAAAAAGTGGACATTGCAAACTGTCGAGTGTGTAAACAATTGGAATTTAGTATTCCACTCCTTCAGGACATTCTCCTGGGAAACGGTCGGTCCAGTAATATCGATATTCGCTACGACACTTCGAGAAACATTTCTGTTTGGAGTTAACGACCATAGTGATTGCGTTTAATCGATATTAGAGTGTGGGGCATATATATATATATGTGTGTGTGTGTCGAGAGGGGAAAAAGAGAATAAACATAACAAAGGGAGAGAGGGGGCAAAATATTTTAAGGTGGAAACTGAAAGCTATAGAGACCCAGAAAGAGAAAAGGGTTATTAAGAGACAAACGGAGAGAGAGAGATAGAGAGAGAAAAAAAAATAGAGAGAGAGAGAGAGAGAGAGAGAGTGACAAACAGAGGGACAGATAAGTCAAGGAGAGAATGTTTAGCGGGAGAAAGAGAACGAAAGAGGTGGGAGGAAATTTCAAGTTCCATGGCGAAAAATTATTCTTCTAGGTTCGGTTGCACTTTATTTTCCATAATTCAATAACCGAGATGCGGAGGATAATTAACATCCTTTTCCATTCCACCTTTTACTCCTCATCCAACCCCACACCATTGCCACAAAATTACTCTTCATTCAAGCACACACCTTACAACTCCCTTCGCTTCATTGTTCCATCTATCTGTTTCTCTTCACTATCTCTCTCTCTATCATTGTATGTACACACACACACACACACACACACAATCGTTCTTTCTAAAATGTGTTGCTGGGTTTTTTTTTTCTTCTGGTATTTATTCTTAATTTACTATTACGCCATTAGAGAGAAGAGAAGAAAAAAAACATTTCGAGTAAGGTTAATGATTTTGTTAATGTTCTCTTCTCAAATAATAACGAGGTTCGACATTGCCTTTCATACTTCCGGTGTCGATAACATAAAGTGCTGGTATCCGATTAACTTGACGACAACCTCATACATTCATCAAAGTGTTTCTGTTATTGTGCTTATTATAAGAATTCATTACTGAATATTAGTATGCTGAAATACATACATACACATACACACAGCTGAATATGTTCGCGCGTGTGTGTGTGTGTGTGTTTGTGTGTGTGTGTAAAGATGAAATGTCCTTCCCGAGTTATAGGCTTATAAGGCCAGTTTCCCGGATTCTGTGGCATATATTTTCCCCCCTGCACAGGACTCCGGTCCGTCGGAAGTTTACTCCTTTTTGCCACCTGGATGGACTTGAGCAACGTGAAATGAAGTATTTTGTTCAAGAACACAACACATCGCTTGGTCCAGGAATCGAAACCACAATCTTATGAGTGCAACATCCTAACTACTAAGCCATGCGCCTCCACACACACACACACACACACACACATGCGCACTCGAAGCAAACGGAAAGCATGAACCTTAAATATCACGTAAAGAAAATTATGGAACATTTATGACTAGTTGTCTAAAGATTTCAGCAATTCTTCACTTCACCATCCGATGTTGAATTAAATACAGTTGCTTGATTAAGAACCACCTCATCACCACAGCAGTATATAGTATTCGTTGACATCACGTGTGGTTGGTATTTACATGGTAAAAAATAAGCATTACGGTCTTTGTATCAATGAACGAAAACAGTTTTCTTAATGGCAGGAAAAATACTTTCGGTGCCTTCTACTGGGGATTTATAATACTTTGGGACACCGAAATGTTTATATGATATAGACGCAGGAACGTAGATGAACTCAGATTATACTGCCTAAGTTATATAATCATTGAGACTGCACAACTAATTAGAAGATAGTCGGTGCTATGATTGCTTTTTTATGTTAATTATAGAAACAGGAAGAAATAGATTTGAAATATATCAGAACAAGCAAACATTGACTATTTACAAACTTACCACTATGTAAAGTAAATATGCAATAGAAGCAGCTCTATTTTAAAAACTATCAATACAACATGTTTAATATATGTCTATCGGTGAAACATCCGGGTAAAATTCATTTCTAAAATCTCTGAAACAGTGTATTTTTATATAATATCTCAATAAAGGGGGTTTTCGCGGACGAAAATCGCAGCTTCTTGGCGTTTCAACGATACACTTACGTTAAATAGATAATATTGTAGGAAAAAACTATCAATATAACAGAGAGATTGAACGAAAATAGAGAAATGGGGAGAATGAAGGTAAGGTAAGAGACAATGAGAAAGGCAGAAACAAAGAAGGGGAGGAGTGAGAAAACAATGGTAAAATCATCAGAGATAAAAATTGACAGACAATAATAATTAAAGAGGTTGAAACCAAGGAGACGAAACTTCTTCGTTTTGCCTATTGGGTTTCCTCAGTTGTTTGTTATCCAAAATATGCTACTGTTAATGGCATTTTGCATAAACTTTAATATTCTTACCAATGTAATTTACACTCGCGTCAATTTCCGTAGCGGCTATATAATGTCATATTTACTATCGAACGGAAGTTTGATAACAGGTAGTATGTAGAAGATGCTGCCATCTTCCATCAACTGCTGAGATGCTATTCTTGTGATTATGTCACTAATTTAGGGATTATATCACGTGCGTGCGCACGCAAGACATAAGTTTCAGTAGCATTCTGCTATGAACCACATCACACAAAAGTAATTATGTGTGATAAATTGCACAAGGCTTGTATAAAATATGCGTGATCGAAATAGTGGGAACACCATCTTCAGGTCTGGTTAAAGTTCTGTATAGCCAAATTGTTAATAATTTCGCTTCGCAACATCAATAACTCCAGCTCTTCCATGTTCAGTTTTTACAAATAATCCACACACACACCCACCCCTTGATTCAGTTTGTTACGCCACACATGTATCTACCTTGAATTGGTAAGTTGGAACAAAGGCCTTCGACGGCCTTTATTGACGACCAAATAAGCGGAGATCTGGTAGACAAAGTGTTAAGCGGTTCTTTCTTTGTTCATGTCGCTATAATGCGTTAAATCACTATGAAAAGAAGACATTTCTATAGAAATAAACAACCTCCCTAACAGACAGAGGTTGTGTTCTTAAGCCAGCCATTTCATGTTGTTTCAATCTACTCGTCTCGTATATCCATCACAGCTGGTGTAGTTCAGTCCGTATGGCTGTCATATCCTCGGCGTTCCGTAGAGCGAAGAGTGAGACGGAGTCAATGCCTGTTCGTGACTATATGGATACCTAAAGTAATTAGTGAAAGCATGTTGCATGCTAACAACCGTCCTTTGCAAGTAAATATGATTTGTGTTTCGTGGGAGATGTATGTGTGTGTGTTGTACAAAAGACAGACAGGTGAGGGAACAAGCAAACAAGGTGTATTAGTTTGACGCTCAAGAAAAATGAAAAAGCTGTTGATGTTTCGAGCCTACGCTCTTCTACAGAAATGTATGTATGTATACGTATATATGTGTGTACCTATACTTGTATATACACAAACATATGTATACACATATATTCGAGGTGGTATCAAAAAGGTTCCCGGACTAGTTATGTTTAATTAAAAAAATAACTTATTAACATTATCTTCATCGAAATAGTCACCTTCGGCAGCAATACACCGGTCCCAGTGTTCCTGCAACTTTTGGAATCCGGTCTGGGAGTGGTTTTCCGTAAGCGAATTGAGGACCTTCAGCGATTCGCTCTGCATCTCGACAACGGTGTTAAAACGGAGACCTTTGGGCTGCTTTTTCATCTTTTGGAAGAAGTGGAAGTTCGCAGGTGCTAAATCTGGCGAATAGGGCAGGTGCGGAAGCGATACCACGTTGTTTTTGGCGAGAAATTCACGAGTGAGGAGTCACCGTGAAGAATCCGGTTCTTTGCGCGCCAAAGATCCGGTCGCTTTCGCCCGAATGTCCTCCCTGAAACGCTCGCAGTAGAATTCGATTGACGGTCTGGCCCCGAGGGACTAATTCTCGATGCACAATACCACGAATGTCGAAAAAACGATGAGCATGCTCTTGATTGAGCTGCGGCTCTGTCGTACCTCTTCCATTGTAGCGACTGTTGCTTCGTGACTGCCATCTGTTGACGCGCTACAGAACTAATCCGGGAACTGATACCACCTCGCATAAGCATATATATTTATGCTACATACCCACTAACCACACATATATGTACATACACACACTACCCACCTCGCCATCTTTCACCATGTGATTCACACGTGTGTTCCTGGACTTTCTATTTTCCACCGGATTCTTCCCTCTTTCCGACGAAGAGCTATGCTCGAAACGTAAAATGTACATTTTTTTCCATACGAACATGAATCCAATACATCCTACATGTGCGTCCTCTAACCTATATTAAGTTAGTTGTAATCTGATAAGGCCGCATTCAATTGAAACTTCAATTGGATATTCTTCAAAATTTATACATTATTTTATAAATATCTAACTACTGTGTACTAATTAGCTTCCAAAAATGAAAAACAAATGTTAATTCTAAAGTTAACTAACCTTTTAATGAATTAAATGATTTGTTCTGCAAAATTTGAATTCGATCAATAGGCCACACAGAATGGCCTAAAAGGTTGCATGTAGCCTTAAGGTCGCTGGTTCCCCACCCCTGGTGTAGAGTCTTCCTAATTCTATTTATAGACTATATTTCTTCACCTGGCCCTTGTTTGACCTTGATATTATATCAGTTTGGTTTTTTTGGGGGGGGAGGTCCTTTGTCTTTGATCCTTCTGCGTTATTTTTCTTAAGGATTCTTTCAAGTTATTTTTTCCTATCTGTTAAATGCACTGGTTCTCCTAAGTCTCTCACATCAGTTAATGCTCGTTTTAATTTTATATCTGTTGGTTATTTGTAGTGGTTAAATGTAGAGGTATTAATGTGTGTACATCTTAGCGCTTTTTCCCTTCTCTCGTTAATTTGCTTCTAGATTTTAATATTTGGTAAATCTCTTCTAGGCATAATAGACACTACAAAATATGGGATAGAAAATGCCAAACTCGAGCTAATATTTCCCATTTAATCTCATATGGCTTATTTAATTTTAACGACAATATGAAGTTGCTTAAACTAGTCACATATATCCAACCATAAAAGCACATTTTAATCTAGGGATAAATGATGTGTTTTTTATGCAATCCCCCAATATAAACGGCCAGCAAAATCAAACTTTCCATCCACTGTACCATAGAATTACAAAAACACTCCACTAGAATATATTTTTCTCCGTGTATTTCTTAAATTTGGGAAGATTAGTAGAACTAGAACAATTATCAAAACAGATTTCGGAATATACCTTCCCGATTAAGTGGGGGAATGAATATCATGCGTTTACCCTTGGTCGCTTGCGGGCCGTAGCATTGTTGTAGCAGAGCATTAAAGAATAATACAACAGAGGATTTACATTACCGCACAGAAACAATTGTTGAAGGAAGAACGATGAAACCGGCGAATAAGGAATTAGTAATAAAGATCTATTGAAACATAACCTCTCCGAATCCTCAATAATTGTAAAGATCATTGATGTAAAGAAATTGCTGTTGTGCTTAAGACAACAGCTATTAAGTATTCATTGATCGAGACAAATATAACCATATATTTATATATATATACACATATATACACACACACACACATATATATATATATACACACAGATACATACATTACATACATGCGTGGGTTCTCACAAGCCAAAAATTTTAGGTTAATCGGAAGAATAGACTGAGAAGTGTCGTTGCTTAGCAGTACTGTATAACATAGTAAAGACAACAAAGTGAAATCTGGCTGACAATTATAACTGCTTGCATCTCTTCTACAACCATACATGTTCATTAGAATTTTATCATTGTGTGATCATATGTCTTGTTATATTTATGGTGGTGGTGGTGGTGCCCTCGTCCTTGGTATATTTACTTCAGGTTATTCTTCTCTAAAAAAAAATAATACATAGAGAAACAATATATTCCTAAGACGAACAGATTTTGTTCCTTCGTTTTTCTCTTATAATTCATAATGGATGTACTTTTTGTAGTTTTTGTTGTTTAGATGTTTGTTTCTTTGTTTGTTTTTTGTGTAGTTTTTGTCTTGTTATTTATGTCTTGAAATTCTGTGCGTGATGTAGAAGAGGTTGAAAGAATTTGCTTATTATCGAAAAGACAATTAATTCTTTTCTTTTTCTTTCTATTTCTTATTTCTATTTCTTTTGATGTGACCTTTGGAAACATGGAACTTTCGCGATAAGATAAGAAAGTGAAAGACCGCAGCAGCAGCAGATAAAACGAAGCATTTATTGGCTTCGCAAAGCTACTTGCTAAAGAGTTTTGAAAAATACAGAAAATAACTAAACGAAGAAAAAACAAAAAAGGTAAACGTAGCTATTTATTCTTTGATGTTAGCATAAATTATATACGTGTGTGTGTGTGTGTGTGTGTGTGTTTCACACACTCACAGACATTTGTGTGTATGTGCGCCTGCCTTTGTCTCATGTAATAATTGACAGTTCAATAAAGCGCCATTGTACATATCTTATCACATGAAAAGGTGTTAAGGTTGAAGAAAGTGCACCAGTTGTAAACACTAGAATATTGAGCCAAAAACGTAGGCGGTGGAATGCCAGAAACAGAAAGACGCAAGACTTAATTGTCTGATAGTATTTTATTAAAACATCTTTACGTTCCGAGTTCAAAACCCTTTGGGGGTGAGTAACAAACACGATTCAGATGATAAATAATACGCTTCTAAAAAACTGCTTCTCGTGGATTTCTGCCAATGTAACACACACGAATCATTAGTTATTACAAAGATCACTGATAGAAAACATAAGATGGGTGTTTTGCCAACCACAGGATCTAAAATTTGGGTTTTATTTGCGTGGAAAATGTGTTAACAGCAACATAAAACCTATTATTTGACTTGGTTTTCGTTTTTATCATTCTGTAGATGGATAAAATAATAACTTTGGCATGGGTCATTTGTTTCTAGCTTAATAATAGGAAGAAGGGTATTGCTCTTTTTTTTTCAGAGCCTCCGAGATTGGTGATAGGCATTAAGGAAGTTGTGCTCAGTGCAAAACCTGGCCCGAATGCTTACCATCACACTGTGCTCACTAATGTCAGTATGGGACTAGGTGAGGATATTAAAGCGGTTGACAGGTTAAATCTTTCAGCCATGAACAACAACCTCTTGGAGGGCATTCCACATCGTATCCACCAAATTTCACTCACAGGGTTTTGGTCGAACTGTGTTTTGTTGTAAACGGCACGATTCTTTACAATAGATTGAACTGAAGAATTACTAATAATATTTACCGTTTGAAAGAATAAGTTTTCTTATGAACTTTTTGTGGTCAAAGGAGACTTAATCAAAAATCGTGTTTCTCTCTCAAATCATATTTTGCTCTGAGGTTATGTTTTGAACTTAATCCTACTTTGATCCGAGATTATATTTTCATATTAAATCATTTTGATCCAACTGTTTTGTTTTAACGTCACATTTTGATTTAACACCATTTGCTGATCTGAAATTGTGTTTTGATCTGAAACGAGTTTAATCTAAAATAATTTATTGGTCTAAAAAAAAAAAAAAGTTATTCATTTGAAACTATATTTTGATTGGAAACTGATTTAACCTGAACCTGTTTTGAAATGAAATCACGTTTGATCTGAAACCGTGATTTGAGTAGCAACCATGTGTTGAAATCCATATATTATTGTATTTTGATAAGGGAACTAATGGTCGTTTATTTAAACACTTGCTACATTAATTGTAACTCGTCTATTTGTTTTGCATAATTAATATTCATTAACGTGTTAACTGATTCGGAAAATGAAATGAATGCGGAAGGCCTGCGCTATCATAGCTACGTAAAATTAAGACAAACTGTATGTTGCCAAGCCTCTAGTATCACTGATGTCTGGGACCGTACCATTTAACTGTCATGAACAGAGAGCTCGTCACTTCAACATGCTTGATTTATGAATGAATGATTCAGTGAATAGTAAATAATTTTACAGCGTTGTGATGGTCGTCTGTGACTGTCTGGCTTAGGTTCCTCCCTCTCCACTACCATCAGTTCCTTATTTACAATATTCAATTCTGAAAGACTTAGCTACCACTGATACTGTCTCGTTTATATTTTTTTTGGCTGTTTTGTGTGAATGTCAACTTTACAACAAACCATATTTACAGTAAACTACCTCAGATATTAAACTGTTCACTGAAACATTGCTAAAACTATGAAGCAGATTATACGTCGCAAAGTTTTGATGCCCAAAAACTAATTTTAAAAAAAGAATACGTAATAACCGTTGATTAACAAAAAGGCAATATATGTAATAATTAAGGCGGCGATCTGGTTGAATCGTTAGCACGCCAGGCAGAATGCTTAGCGGCATTTCATCCGTCTTTACAACGAGATCGATGAAATAAATACCAGTTGAGTACTGGGGTTGATGTAATTGACTTACCCCCACCCCCCGGAATTGCTGATTTTGAACCAAAATCTGAATCTAATATATGTAATAAATAATGCGTAATATCAATTAAGTAATAAAAAGTAATATGAAATCAAACCTAATAAAACAATTAATATAATTAATAATACGTAATAATACCTATTAACTACTAAAAGGAATAATATATAATAATGCGTAAATGTCTAAACTAATAATAGCGTAACAATCGATAGTCGATCGACTTTGGGAACATTGTTTCTCCGGTCCGATTTGACCATTGCTAATACTATCTATCGGTCGCAACACCAGGTAGAAGGAGCAACGTGAAATAAAGTGTCTTGATCAAGGACATAACGCATCAACCGGTCTGGGAATCGAACTCAACCTTACGATTGTGAATCCAATTCTCTAACCACTCAGCCACGCGCCTTCACAACGTAACAATACGCTTGTTTAATTGCTATTATTCGACTAATACAGAAATATATTTGAAGAAAGATTCCAATTAAATTTTGTTATAATGCAATCAGAAGAGAAATAAAAAAATGTTTCATTAAATTTTTCTCAAGTCCCATGTTAATATTTAACTTTAGAAAGGAAACGTAATGAAATATATTTCCTTAAAAGTCAATAATTGAAAATAAATCAATAAGAGAAATACATCTAAAACTTAAGAAAACTACTGTTTTAGATGTAAGTTTCAAGTTTGACATTCTGGATTCTTTTCCTGGTTCCCAAAATTTCTGTATTTTGTGGGAAGAGAAAATGGTAGAAGCAAATGTAAAAACTTATCGATTTCCCGCCCGTAGAGTACAATGACACGCAAGGTCTCGAAGCCCACTCCGTTTAGAGTTTTTTTAGGGTTTTTTCCCTCAATATTCAAAGTCACAAATAGTTCCGGTCTAAAATAAGGTCCTAAAAAACATCTTGTTCGGTTTCAGAATGTTCCCTAGACATATACACACATCTGTAATCTAATTATTTGGCAGTATTTAGTAAGATTTGAACTCAGAACGGAAAAAGGTCGTAACTGAAGTCAACTTTGGTTCTTCGGTATAACCTCTGGAGTAATGAATGGCAATCAAGTATTTGGATCGATTGATTCAACATCTCTCTTTAACGTATTTAATTTTGCGCCAATGTTGAATATCATTACACGGTCCAATATTAACGGCAGTGGTGGGCATGACAAACGATAAAATACCAGACTACACAGTTTACAGAATTTAACCACGTTCTAAGTTCAAATTCTAACAACGTCTATTTAGTCTTCCTTCCATCATTCCGGGGACGATAAAAATAAATACCAGTGAAGTATTGGTATCGATTAAACCAAATGCGTTTTCGCAACAAATTTCTGGGGGATTTTTGCCTAATATAAAATACATTAATATCAACTTTATCATCATGCTCATATATATATATATTTCCACCGTCGCCGCCGCTGTTCCTAGTTAGGTTTTAGCCACCATCTTTCTTGATTTGGTTTGGTTTGGTTTCGACTGCCTCTGCTTGCGGTAGCATCCCTTTCTGGCCGCCATGTTGTTACCGCCATTACTTCTGCATCCCTTTCTGGCCGCCATGTTGTTGCGGCCATTACTTCTCGACCCCCAAGTTGTTACCTTCGTAGCTGTCGCCGCCATCACCGCAACATGCTGTTGAGATAATATTCAGAAAGGGCTGCAGAACTGGGTAATGCCGCATAGACGAACGAAGGCAAACTAAAACCTTAAACATGTTCGCTAGTTCTTCCACCTCCTTGCTTCACAAGTGAATATATCATAGTAAATAACAGATGGTGACTACACTAGGCGGTGGGTGTTAATGTGTGACGAACGAGTCTCTGGGCACGAACCCTCATCGAAATTACCATCTTATCGGATCATCGTGGCTCGTTAAAAAAAAAAGAACGTGACTACTCCACAGTATAGGAAGAAAGACGACGATAGCAATGGATGACAGGTGATGACATTCTCGCCATTATACTACAGCAACGGATATAAACCAAAACGTACGTCGAGTATGACAGCCGAGGTTAGAAAGAAGAGAGATAAAATACGCACAAGAGAGAGTTAATGTTAACGACGAAAGCGATGATGAAGGTTATGGCATTATCGTCACCATGATTATTATTGTTATCATCAACAACAGTAGCATCACTATAAGCCAATGTTTTAGCCGCTATGTGGTCCCTTGACCTGGTAGAAATGGCAGCTGCCAAATCTCTCAAATCATTCATCAACATCTTAAGGAAATTATACATTACCAAAAATGGTCACAGCTGGAATGATTTTGATCACTGGTCTGTCTACCCAATCAGAATAGGCCTGAGACTAAACAACATCAACGACATCGTTGCTATCATCATCTCACCGTCACTATTGTCATCGTTATCACTGACATGCATTGTGATCCCCAGAACAATGAAATACGGCGATGTTTAGTGACGTCACAAGGAGAAAAACTGAAACGCTGTTCCTGTGTCTCAAGTCAGTTGCCATTTTGTTCATTCGGAACTGCTGGAAAGCAGAGGAAGACTTTTGTTGCCTGCATAGATTCCGCTTCTCTCCGGTGATTTCTGATGAGCTAAAATCTCGTGGCTAACTGATATATCATCATTATTGAGTCGCTTGCCGTGCGATATTTCTTCCGACTCTTTATATTCGGAGTTCAATTCACGCCGAGATCAACTATCATTCAACCTTCCGGTGTCAATAAAATTAAGTACCAGTCAAGTATTTAGGTCGAGGGTATCGACTAATCCACTCCCCTCAAAATTGCTCACTATGCGCTTAAATTGGAAACCATTAGTTATTGTTCGTTGTTGTAGTCACCGTGGCAAGACTTCGATACAGCTGTCGGTGGTGTTGTTTAGCCTCAGCTCAGTCGTAATTCAAAGCAAAGCCTACGATGAAATGTCACCCATTCAAGATCATCTCGTCACCTATCCAGACACAGAATAACTCAGGCAACATTATTTCCGGGCATACTTTTGGGGTTTTTTTTGGAGGGGGGTTGAGACAGTAAGGCGATACTTGGTTTTACAAAGAATACATTGTCAAATTATCCCACTCAGACCACACTTTGTAACGTTATAAAAAAATTGTCACGTCAATTCTGACTATCGAATGTCACCGACAGACAGTCTGTCTGTCTGTCTGTCTGACAGAGACAGACAGACAGTCTGTCTGAGTGACAGATGGAGAAAAACTCCATGGTAAATAAAAGGAAAAGCTGATGAAAGATTACAGAGAAAGAGAAGAAAAGAAAGTAGAGAGAAATAACTTAACATATTACTATAAGATAATATTGTTTAGTGAAACGACGGTAAATATATAAATCTATAATGTTATAAAAGGAATGATTTTTTACTTACAATTGCAAAAAAAAAAGATTGGAACAGATGTTTTGTGAGAGTCTTTGAAGTTTCATTAATTCTAAACATTCCTGTGTTTCGTAAAACAAGATCAATTGAATATTTTAAACTATTTTCTGCTTGCGCACATAACCTTAAGCGTTGGCATGGCTCTCGCGTTAAGAATAACAGCAAATTCTCACGCAAATCACACCCTACCGCTTAAAAAGATATATAACAGTTGTCTCTTGTCTTTCCATTTCGTATAGAATATCCAGCATTACATTACCCATTGTCCTTTCTAAAGTTAAATCAATTAGCACCAACTTATATTCTTCACTTCATCAGAACTGACGCTACATAACGAAAAGCAACAAGTACGAGCTAATGAGAGAAAGTTATTACGCAGTTGCTCTCCTTGCTAAAAATATCAGCCAAATCTATTTCAACTCATAACCTACATTCTTAAAGAGAGAACGATGATACATTAGACTTCGATGGGCTTTATTTTCCTAAGGTTATAATGATTGAGTTGCGTATAATCTTAACTCTTTTTAGTCATGGGCGATCAGGATTTAAACACAAAGAAGATCAATGCCAACTATAGCTATTGCCTTAGAGTATGATTTCAAGAAACTTTTGTTGCTCTTTCTAGCAAATAAATCAACCACATGGAGACTATCCTGAACTATCTCAGGAAATGACGATTATGTAAGGTAATGTAATCATAGTTGGCTAAAAGGCGGGGGGAGTCATGCCCGGAACGTTTTCGATCATACTTTGCTGGATTACAGTTTAACAAAAGACAATCAGCATTTGAAGAAGAATTATCTCCAAAATATCGACTACAGACATCTATTTCACAAAAGCTCAAATAATCACAAGAGGAGTCACACCGCCTTGACACCACATCTCTACAGAGAACCACTGAGTGAAGATGTGAAGCAAAAACAAGCTAGCGAGGATTGGAGGGAAGGGGAAGAAAATTGTCCACAAATGAGAATCCAGATGTTTGCAAACACTGCAGACTCCACTAAAGAAACCCCCAAAGGTCCGAGTCGTCTTGGTGGCGACGGCTTTTAGTGAAAAGTATGCTCAAAACTAAATCCATGTAGACTCTGCTGAAGGAGCAGGTAGTGGTGGTGTTCAACGGCGAAGCAGATTAAGTTCATCACATGACAACATTATCTTTTTACTCGTTTCAGTCATTAGACTACGGCCATGCTGGGGCACCGCCTTGAATTTTTAGTTGAATGAATTGATCCCCATTACTTTTTAAACCTGGTACTTATTCTATCGGTATGATTTGTCGTACCGGTAGGTTACGAGGACGTAAACACCAACATCGGTCGTCGAGCGGTGATAGGGGACAAATACATACATACACACACACACACATATATATACATAAAAATACATATACGACGGGCTTCTTTCAGTTTCCGTATACCAAATCAACTCAAGGCTTTGATCGGCCCCGAGTCTATAGTAGAAGACACTTTCCCAAGGTGCCATCTATTGAGACTGAACCTGGAACCATGTGGTTGGGAAGCAAACTTGTTACCACAAAGCCACGCCTTAGTTCAACTGATGGATTCCGATATAGATTTTATGTCCACCAAATTTCATGCAAAATGCATTAGTCGCCCCGGAGCTAAGAAGACATACGTCCTGGGATTGAACACTGAAATCACTTATTTGCAAAGCGAACTTAACCCTACAGTCATGCTTGTACCCATTGTAAAAGTGTTGTTATTCGTGTTACTGTTGTTGTTGTGGTAGCGGTGGTATTGAAGTGGCTCTGTCGAAGTGAACCTTGCAGGCTGGATTGAGTTGATTGACTTTTAACTGCAAAATCTAGTTACAGCACAAATCTACTGAAGATAATTCTGTCGTCTGTTGGTTTCGTTGTTGCTGTTGCTATTGATGTCGAAGTTTTAATTGTTTTTGTTGTTGTTCATTCGCTACTATATAATTAACTTTCATGCCGCTTAATTAAATCAGTCATCTTACAGAACATACAGACTTCAAGGAATCTCGTTTACGTCTAATTCCCTCCCAGCATTGCACAAACAACAACTCAGCTTTGAAAGAATTCCCAATACATACACACGTAAAACTGCGCCGTGGCTTTCAAGTCGTGTTTCTGCTCAGTTACAACAAGTATATAAACCTTTAATTATAATTATCTGTCTCACTATATCTTCTTCCATCTTCCAAACGTTTTTCTTGATTAACCAACTATAGCATTTTAAAGATGTAACCCTTCACACCACTTCACAAATCAATCACTGCATCCTTATTATATATATATATATATACGAAATTTACAGACAATAAAATAAAGACGAAGACAGGTGTAACAAGTAGGTGTATTAGTTTGACGCTCGGGAGTAGGAAAAGAGAAAGTCTTTTACGTTTCGAGCTTTTCGCTCTTCAACAGAAAGAAATTAGGGAAAATTAGGAGAAAAAAAAATATATGTATATATATATGAGTGAGGACGATCTTTTATGAAGTTATTTTTGGTAGAAATAGCAACTAAATTTTCTTCAAATCATACATTTACTGAGGGGGGGGGTATGAAAAGAAAAAGAATGTGAAATTGGATAATATAATCTACGATTACATTATTATTTTTATTATTCAGAATTGTTCAGTGATAGTGAAGATGATAATGATGATGGTGGTGGTGGTGGTGGTAGCAAAAACCAACAATAAAAAAATTATAATGACTGGATCATATATCGAAATGTTTGGATTGTAAACGTTTCTCTTGAAACTAATCTTGAAAAAATGATTTAATGGACTGCAATTCCTTCAATCATGAGTCTGTTAATCAGAATCATTAACAACAATAAGGAATCACTAAATAAATTCCCCAGTAATTCATTCCTAATTTGTTCCAGAATTAAAATTTTCATTGTGAAAGCGAGTCTGTATTTTAATTAATCGAACTCTTAATAGTTTCATCTTTAAAGAATATCATTATGGGTCAATAGAATCGATTGAGCACTGAACAAGAATGCTGCCTTGTGGTGTTTATTCACGTTCCTTTATGTTCTGACTTTAAATCCTACCTAATGACTTTTGTCTTTTCCATTCTTCCGATGTTGCTAAATCGATTCTCGCCTCCAACAAAATGTGCCTTGTGATTTTAAATAATGTCAGGACACCCACATTTCTATATGGTGAAGTTGTCAACCCTTTTGTTTTTTCGTGTACAACTTGAAAAGAATGGAATGTAGATGGAAAAAGATAATTTGCTGAAATGTGAAGAGCATGGCTAGCTTGTATGAGGCTACTCTAAATGTGTGGCCCGTATGCTAGAGACTACAAGAGGAACAATAGGAGAGAGAAAGGCACAGAGAAAGAGAGAGACATACAGACTGACAGTGGTGGGGGAGAATATTTGTGTGTGTGAGTATATATATATATATATATATATATATATATATAGTCAGCAAATGAAATCGAGATAATCTCAATACAGAAAACACTTCGTATCACTCAAATGATTTGAACTTACATTCCGAGATCTTTACCGAGGACCAAGTCAGCGGGGTAAAGAGTGGTTATAAGACGAATCCAAATGAGCAGATATAGAGACAATATATAAATATATATATATCTTCCGGTAAGTAGTCAGACTAATCCGGAACATGTAGGGTCCTCTGCCCCGTCCCTCCATTGGAATCATTTCGTTATAAATATTGAATTATAGGATTTCCGTTTTACTTTCACATCGCCAGTTTTCTATAATCAATGTGATCTGCAGGCTCCCCATATTCGCCACTCATGCTATAAAACTAAGACTACTAAAGAAAATTCTATATTATCGTATGTATTCACTGCGTGACTGACTGCCATGGCTTTGTATTTTCTATAGTATTGTAAATACCTACTCTCTAATGTGTATGTAGTTACCAGTTGTGCTATTATTTGTTTGTTCTATGACTAAGTCTTGTGATTTTGGGTTATGTATTTATCTACGTTTTTTAATCATTCCCAACATTATTATTAGAAATTCTTCCTATTTTCAGCTCCTACATTTTTCTTACCTCTGCTTTCACACACGAGGGGGGATTAATCGATTAAATCGATCGCAGTAATTAACTGGTGCTTTATTTTATTGACCTCGGAATGGCAAAATTAACTTCATCGAGATTTGAATTTCTTTGAAAGGTTTCTCTAAAAGACGATGCATTTCTATCATTAGTCCTTTCGTTTCCTAGTAGTCTTTTATCACAATATCCGACCGATTAGCCTTCATCTCCTTAACTGTGTACATTGGTACATAGAGCATTTTGCTTGACGCACTAACAATTCTGACGATTTAGTGTATGATCTTATCTATGGTATTTAGTTACAGCTCTATATTCTAATTTCAAATCCCAAGGAGGCCAACTTTATTTTATCCACCATGGAAGGATAATGGACAAAGTACCAGTCCATTACTGGAGTCGATTTAATCAACTAATTTCTTCCAACCAAATCCCATGCCTTGTACCCGTGTTAGAAACAACTATTTAGGGAGATGGAGTGAAAAACCGAAAGAAATGCCTTTTAAGCATTTTCTCTGGCTCAATAACGACTCTGACTGCTAACTATTTTCCCATCCCGAGTTCAAATCCGAGGACAACTTTGCTTTTCTTCCTTTCGGGGTCGATAAAATGGGGTACAAGTACTACGGTCGATGTAATCGAGTCTTCACGTACACAATTTCGCGCCTTGTGCCTATATTAGAAAGTATAATCATTATCATTTTCTGTAATCTAGACGGTCGAATAGGTTTCACATCTCCCACTAAGATTAAACTGTAGAAAAAGATAAAAAATATGACAAACTTATGATGAGATATGTACTCTACAACAACGACGCAAACAAAACAGTAAGACCCAAGGAAACTCATACTCGACTGTATCATTAATAATTGTTTAAAGAATTACAACCTGAAGTAAATTTGTTTGTTAGGAAGAGGAAATCTTGAACCATCTAGATACGGCAACACTTTGACGGCAAATATAACTGCGAAGTCAATTTACCAGATATCACAGCTGGTTTCGTATTTTTTTAACTAGTTGCAGCCATGCTGGGGCACCGTGTAACAATAGTAATGTAGACACCAACTCGGGTTATCGCTATCAATTTTACACCAACAGTTAACTCCCAATTTTCGCAATTCTCTTCATCCATCTAACTCTTGTGATGGACACGAATATAATATATATATATATATTATATATATATATATGAAGATAGAGAGAACACAAGTTGTAACCGGTATTTATGTTTTATATGATGTACGCATGTTTATACACACACACACACACTACTCGGAACAGGAATGTGGTGCTCAAAAGCTGCTATGTCCAGATGGGGGGGGGCTACAAGACCGGCCCAACCATCTACGAATGTAAAGAGGACCATACGATGCAGCACTGCTTTGTCTGCCCTCTCCTACCCAACCAGTGCAGCTTAAAAGATCTCACAGAATTCAATAATAATGCAAAGCACTGTGTAAAGAAATGGGAAACTGTCATATAACGACATGCTCCGAAGACACGAAAAGAAGAAGAAGAAGAAGAAGAAGAAGAAGAAGAAGAAGAAGAAAAGAAGAAGAAGAAGAAGAAGAAGCAGAAGAAGAAGAAGAAGAAGAAGAAGAAGAAGAGTTGTAATTGTTTGAAAAAAGCTCAACAAGCAAGTGTAACTGATCTCCAACAAATATAATAGAATTATGATAGTGACTGTGACCAAGTTATAGAAAAGTGCAACAAAAATGTTTGACGTAGCTAGAAATAACTCCAAACATAACAGTTTTTGCGTGTTTGTAGTGACTTCATCCAGGTGACATTATAGTGTTTCACAAATTTCTCCTGTGTATAGTTTTGGCCAGCCTAAAACCAATAATCTGTTAACCATTTTAGTTGTTTAAACAGAAATCAAACTGATTTTTCTCTCTTCTGATTTTCTCCTTGAAAGCTATGAGAAAACTATTTTAAATCATAAGGCACATTAAACTGAGTGAGAAATCATGTACAGATCATCATTTCAACCAGTTTAAAAATTCTTAAATTATCTGATTTTTCTTTTTACTTTTAACCATTGTCTACCAATATACATTTCACATTATAAATATATTTCTACAATACAAATTATCCAACTGACTTTATAAAACAATATGTATATATATTCTTATTGAATATTATGCATCTTTTATTACTATCATCATCGTCATTATCATCATTTAACGTTCATTCTCCATGCTGGCATGGGTTGGACAGCTTGATAGGAGGTGTCCAGCCAGAGAGCTACCCAGGCTCCATTTGTCTGTTTTGGCATGGTTTCTGCAGCTGGATGCCCTTCCTAAGGCAAACCACTTTACAGGGTGTACTGGGTGCTTTTAACATGGCACCAGCATGTGTGCTTTTACGTGGCACCGGCATGGGTGCTTTTATGTGGGACTGGCATGGGCTCTTTTATGTGGCACTGGCACAGGTGCTTTTACATGGCACCAGCACCCACAAGCCCGCAAAACTAGGACCTCTCAGCAGAGAGAGGGACGTAGAGGACATGCCTGTATGTATGGACAGCCAAGATTTTACTTAGCTTAACGTGTCTTCTCAAACACTGAAAACCACCAGAAGTCTCAGTCTCTTGTCATCTCCTCAGTGAGGCGCGATGTCTGAAGATCCTTTCTCACCATTTCGTCCCACGTTTTCCTGGATCTACCCCTTCCACATATTCCCTCCACAATTAGAGATTGGCACTCCTTGATGCAGCTGTCCTCATCATATAATTAAATTTATTTTTTATAGGCGCGGTGTGGCTGTGTGGTAAGAAGCTTGCTTCCCAACCACATGGTTCTGGGTTCAATCCCACTGCGT
>JAOPUL010002961.1:27585393-27595763 GCA_027564515.1 Octopus rubescens
AGATAGAGAATGAAGAGATGAGATAGAGAATGAAGAGATGAGATAGAGAATGAAGAGATGAGAGAGAGAATGAAGAGATGAGAAAGAGAATGAAGAGATGAGAGAGAGAATGAAGAGATGAGAAAGAGAATGAAGAGATGAGAAAGAGAATGAAGAGATGAGAAAGAGAATGAAGAGATGAGAGAGAGAATGAAGAGATGAGAGAGAGAATGAAGAGATGAGAGAGAATGAAGAGATGAGAGAGAATGAAGAGATGAGAAAGAGAATGAAGAGATGAGAAAGAGAGAGGGGTTGACAGATAGAGAAAGAGAGGGCCGGTTAACTTTTATTTCTTTTAACTCTCCCCCTTCCTTAACGTTATTTCTTTCTCTCTCTCTTTCACAGTTCTACTACCACCGCGTTGATTTATATGTGTGCCAGTGCGTGTGTTTACGAACTTAGAAACGTGTGTATGTGTGTACGTATCGCGGTACTTGAGTTAGATACATATATATTTGTGTGTATGTTCGTGTGTATGTGTGTGTGTATGAACATGACCCAACGGGTCACGGGTGGTCTAGTGTGTGTATATATATGCGTGTATACATCCTGACCATTTTGTGATATACACGTTATTCCGTTGCGCGTTTGTCACACGCGCGCGCACGCAGATGTACACTCGTGTACGTGTGTGCTAGTTTTTAATAATCTAAACAGCAATAATCGGTATATGCATATTGGAGTAATGCCTCGAGACTTAAAAGTAACCAATTATTCCCAGATGAGAATCAAACGTCAGATCAGTGGAAAAGAGAAAGGTGCTATACACGACACCATAGCTAAGTTTAATGATTGCAAATACGTGTGTGTGGTACATACCAAACTAATCTCTCTCTGCTAGAGAGAGAGAGACAGACAGACAGACAGATTTGCAAGTATCAGATGAAAATATATCCCAATGAACAGTTTAAAGGCGAAAGTGCAACACAACCGTCGAAAAATGGTGTTATTACTAATGTTTAAAGTTGCAAAGACATGCAAAAGACATATCAAGGTCGAAAATAGTTCGAGAAACTAGTATTGAATCAAACTATAAGAATAGCAAAGTTCAGACCAATTCGTCCAGTTTCATTTTCACTGTTTATTTATGGCCCTTCATTGTCCGACTTTAGATTCATCCGAGGATAGCTTTGCATTGCATTTCATTCGGGCTCGATCGGTTTAATCGATTCATCTCTCCCAAGACAATCGTTGCTTATGTGTCTAAATTAGAAATTATTAGTTAAGGCCTGATGGTTGGCAGAATTGTTAGAAGGTCGGATAAGATTCTACGAGATTTTTTTTTCCGACGCTTTACGTTTTGATTTCAAATTCCCCCGAAATCAACTAAAACTCATCTTTCCGAAGATGGCAAAATAAATACCAATGAAGATGAAAAGTAGTACCAATCAACGCCCACCCGCCACTCCAAAACTAATTCTGGCTTTGTGCCAATTATAGAAATTAAAGATGTGTAGCCTGGAGAAAAAAAATGCATGATAGCGATTACATTACATCGCCAGGTTAGTCTTGGATTTGTGGGGTTTCTGATAGGAGATATACCCACCCTCGTCCAATTTAGGAGATATCATATTACACAATGTGTTGTTTCAAAATGAGGGGTACGAGTGAAGACGCCAGCTCCGTCAGTACGGCATACACATGTCCTACATCTAACCAAACAATATTTTGGGCGAAGGGACCGAGGTGTCCTCTGAACAAACATCGTTGATGACGTTGAATCGTAATCACTTTTGTAGCTCAACGAGGGCAGGTGGATAGCACCGATGTGCCCTTTGATTGTGCAAGTTCTTTCTTTTAACATGCTGGCCTTCATACCACCACATGACGTCAAAACGATCCCAGAGTAGTCCCTTGTAAAAGGGTACCAAGAGAAAAGCTTCTGGTTGTTTAGAACGGAAAAACCACCCGCTACATATGAAAGTAAAGGGGATCTCTATTCAGAAGTACTGAAAAAGTCAAAAGAAAAGAACAGCAATTTCAGAACAGGGAGGCTGCTCTTTCTGTGACCCCCACCGGACACGACTCCAAAAGCATTGAAGATCACTGTCATTGGTTCGAGCTGACCAAGAAGCTGATGGAAATCTTTTCCAAGAGATTGAAAGCGAGTACAAGGGGTAGTAAGCTGCTAAAGACAGCATGGAGAGCAAGAAAAGAAAGACATATACTTCAAGATGAGGCAAGCAAAATGTCTTCCAAAGAGAAGCCATCTCCACTCCACTCATATCTAAAAAGAGCTCACAGTTCTTCACAAAACAAATGAACTGATGGAATTCTTAAATGAATGGCAGGAAGACGAAGGTTGTTGCAATGTGCTGATTGAGGAGGATAAAGCAAGATTTTCAAGAACAGTCGCATGGTAGACTGCTAGTAAAAGAAAATCCACTTTACCAGGTTTTTTTTTACTCTTACATGTTTCAACCTGCAAACTGGCAATGCTGGGGGCACCGCAATTGTTGCTGCTACCCTTACTAATCCTCTTCCTTTGGTTAGCTGTTAGTGAATGAGTGAGTTCGGTGTTTCAACCATCATTTGTGTCTCTTGCCATGGTGGAAGTTCATCTGGAACCTCAGATAATAGGAACTCCAGTTATCTCTTGAAAACATCTGCATTCACACATGTAGCTATCTCAAATCTTTAGCAGAATATTGAAGATCAGTGCAATTTCCTTCATAATTTCGTGAAACTGAGCTAGAAATCTTACACCTACTGAACAATTCAATCAGCAAATTCGCTCCTACATTATTAATATAGATTTTCTAAGTCCTTAAATTATACGCCTAGAACAGCTGCGATGCACCTAGACACCTTTTTCGGTGCACCATTTACAAGCCACTGATATAGCGATTTCTAACCATATTTGTTTAATGAATTTAATCATATAAATGGCTTTTAAGTCATTATCATTAACGCCTTTATTAGGGACCATACAGTTCTGCAGATTTAGAATCATGGGGAAAATGTAATTCCCCGTTTTAAAATCGATATGGGATGTTTTATAGAGAGAATTTTGCGGCGAAAATGCACTGGTTGAGCTATTACTCCTACCGACATATTGTTTAATGCGTTAGTCAAAAGATAGATAGATATAGCTTTTTCCCCCTCCCTTTTCTCTCTCGGCTTCACTCCCTCAATATCCAGGAACAAGTACTGTGTTACACTTTGAGGACTTTTATCACCATCAAAACTAAATGTCAACAGCACGATCTGCTGCTGCTGCTGCTGCTGCTGTTATATATATATGCAGCTGTTGCAGTTGTTATTGCTAGCGATGATAATGAAAACGATATCAGTGATGGTTGTGGTGGTGGAGGCAGGAAATCTCTGGTGACTCATAGCAAAAACTTGATAAGTGACCAGACATTGATAAACCAACGGCCTATAACACTAGTTCTTCGTGGTGCCATTAGCGAATACTACTATTTCAGAGCTAGTGTCATCAATTATAGATATTACGCTATGGCTGTTTCTAAAAACAGTCATTAATTATTTGATATGGCAATTAGGTTAAAAGGAATGAAATAGATGCGTTCATTCGATCTCAAGTGACTTTGCTATTGACATAAATCGTTTCTATCTTGAGATCTTAGCGAGAGCATAGTTGACGTATAAAATGTGGTAGGTTTGCGAAGAGTCATGCCAACGACCCGGTTTCGACTACGGACTATCCTTTTTCTGAGGTTTTGTTTTGTTTTTTTAGTTACAGGTCATCCTTGATCAAATATTCCAGTAATCAAAGGCATTCCAGTCGAGACCATCTCGTCTCTTTCCAGAAACAGTACACCCAAATCCACAATCTAATGTAGGCTTTTTTTTTTTCAAGATTGCAAATTGTAAATTCACTGACAGACAGACAGACAGACAGACAGACAAGCCGGCCGACAGACAGACAAGCCGACAGACAGACAGACAGACAAGCCGACAGACAGACAGACAGACAGACAAGCCGACAGACAGACAGACAGACAGACAGAGAGTGTGTTACTATTTCTGACAGGTCAAGCTCTCATGTAGAGGTCGCTTCGTTTTTGTTTAGTCCAAGATCAACCCTGATCGAGCGCCCTAAGACGACCCCTACTTCATTCACATTATCCATTATCGTTAAGATATGCTTTGAGTGAAAACTTACTGCTATTTCTAGTAGGTGGCGTGGCCATATACAAGCTCTCTTGTTAGGACGCTTAAGCTTATGAATACTTCCAAAACATCTCCAGATAATACTAATCATAATAATACTAATCCTTACTTCAACATGAAACAAAGGTTTAATGTTAATACAACCTCACACATATGCAGAGAAAGATTAGGATGTAGGCACGGGCATGCCTGTGTGGTCAAGAAAGTCACTTTAAAACCACAAGGTTACAGGTTCAAGCCAACTGCTTGGCACCTTGGGCAAGTGTCTTCTACTATAGCACCGGGCCGACCTACGCTTTGACTGAATTTGATAGACGGAAACTATACTGAAGCTCATCGCGTTTGCGTGCGTGCGTGAGAAGCATTTGATTCTTGGGATGGTGTAAAAGTTCACATAGGTTGTATTGAAGGTGAACTCTCAGGAAACAATATCTCTGAAGTCTTTATTCTTACGTCTTCTACTTTATGAGTTATCTATTATTTTTTTTCTTTACCTCAAGAAGTAAACAAAAATGACGGCACAAAATTGAAGACATTGTCTATATTATTATTATTCTGCTTCTGTACATTGGTCAAGTTTGAACAAATCTTAATACGGTTATTTGAAAAATTGTTGAACGTTTTAACAGAACCATGAAATACATCATTTAGTTTGAAATTGTATTTTTTTTTTATATCTTAAGACGCTTCAAAGGTAGTAATGAAGATGAAGTTTTTGAAGAAAAGTATATTCATTGTTATACATTTGTCATTTCTGTTTCTACATTGAGAGTTATCTATTATTGTTATCTTATCAAGTAATAGCAGCAACCCGTTTGTCCTAGCCTGGTAGAGGCACTGAATCTCCGACTCATCTTAATTACCAGCATAAACAATGCAGTACAATATAGTAATACTTGTTCAGCAGCATAGAGAAGTATTTCAAAAGCCGTTGATATCGTATACGAGACAGACTCAAGTTGTAAGCCTCATTGTGGCGTCCAGAAGAAATATCTCTGTGACTCCCCGAAGATAGCTTTTAAGACTTCCTGTATCATTCTCAACACCTGGTGTGGGGGTCACTTTTAAAAGCCGTAAATTACAACTGCCATCTCTTCGCATAGATTCTAGCAACATGTGAGGCAGTAAAAAAAAACAAGTAGCACAGCAATGGATATAGGTGAGGAGGACTGGCACCATCAACGGCAAATATCGTGCCTTTGGTTAGTGTGACGAGTGTCTCTTACCCCTATTATTCAAGTTATTCAAGGACATTTCCTGTCTCATAGCTAAAGAGGAACCTTGTAAGTGGTCGCTCGACGTACTGAAAATAGTATCAGCGAAATCTCCCTCAAGTTTCACACTACCGACTTAAATGAGGACCAGATGCATTACATAATATAGTTCTACATATCCCTAAAGATACATATTGTGCAGCATTCGCTCTGTGACCATCCCATCTCAGCTTAAACTGCAACAACAATATTTGTGGCTCTAATCAACCTTGTCATTAATCTTTTCATTTTCGCAGAACATCTGAAATCTCCCACTTAATAGGTATTTCGTAAATCGTTCCAGTTTGTATTGATCATGTTCGAAAAGGTTATGCCGTTTCGACCACGGAAACAGGAAATAAGTCGACTGGAGTATGATTGTAAAGATATGTAAATAAATATTGCAAAAAAAAAAAAAGTTCCTTATTGTATCTGTTGACAAAAGGTCCACAGTAATGCTCAGTAATAAAAGACTACAACTAGAGATTTACATAATTTGTATTATTGATCACCCCCATCTTTTAACGACTGCATTCCACTTTTATGGAGATCTGGGGCACAACTCAATGGGCAGATAAATATTTTCTTGAGCACTGAGCCATTATTCGTTGAGTAATTCTTAACTGAGCAGAATGTGTTGCCAGACTCGCTGGGGTTTGGGATCTGGCCATGTATAGCGCACACACTTTCACCGCAATACTCAAGAAAAGGAGTTGTTCTAATTGTTTAACTCCAGACTAACCAAGCAGTCCTATGAAGAAATAATGTATTATTTTCAGACAAAAGCATTTCATTACGCACTTCCGCATACACTTGGTATTTCTAGCTGAGAAATTCGTGACAGATACATCATACTGCGTATGATAAGGATACCATCGTGGTATAGTATAAACGGCTGAATATCCAACATACTGATTTTACCTGAGAATTCAGTGAAAAATATACAAGAGTATGATTCTGTGTGTATGTGTGACACGGCTGACCCTTTAAATTACTGGTTCACTCACTGTGACAGATTCGACACAATTTCCGTTTACTAATTCCATTCGCAAACTAAAGTTGATTGGATTCTTTTGGCAGTAGTCACTTACATAAACTTCCACATAGTGGAAAGGATCGAATCCTTGATCTCATGACTGCAAAGGAAACGCTCAAACATTTGGCCATAGTGATCAACGCCCTTCCTCATTCGTCACTACACTGACGGGCACAGATACACATACTGGCATGATTATAATCACAGACGAACGTTCACGGACACACACACACACACGGTCATATGCAAACAGACAGACAGACAGACAAAAGTTATTTTTGTTTGGTTATTATTTGTGAAATCCTGATAAAGAGACACTGACAAAGATTAATATATATTTTTACGTTGCCATTTGGACCACAGAAATCGAATCTCATAATCGTTTATTGTTGCAGAAGAGGAAGAAGTGAGAAAATATATGTGTGTACGTATAGAGAGAGAGAGAGATAATGGTAGACAGATAAAAACAAAAATCATATAGCGATATAAACAACTAATAAATAGAATATGACTGGAAATTAATGTTATATAGTATATATCGAAATCAAATACAAATCTAGAAGCGTATATCTCAGGACATCAATGAATATATTTTCCTATTTCTGTATGTTATTGTTATATTTCTATATCCACACACACACACAATGTATACACATACTACTCGTACATATATATAGTGTGTGTGTATAAATGAATATGTATTTATATTGGTAGGACCGTATAATTCGTGTAATCCAGTGAATGTATTGTGTTCCTCTCTGCATTTTAGACATCATTTCCATTTGCCTCTTCGGCTGCCTATTTGTCTTCATTTTGTTTTACTCTTTAGGAGTTTGTTAATCCGCTCAAATCTACATTTCTTCCCATCGTCGTAAATGAATGGATTGGTACTACGAGAAAAGGGTTTCGACTTTAGTTTCCGAGTCCAAGGACGAGGTTTTCTCCATTCCTGTACTAGTCTGGTGATGATGTTGGAACGCCATAACCCACCCCACCCCCAGGCTTTGCCGTTTTGTTGTTGCTGAGTCTGCTGCTACTTCTGAGTTCCTGTAGTTCCCCATTGCAAACGGAAAGCCTCCAAAGTAGATCTTACTTCTACAGTTATAACGAATGAGCTTTGTGCCTCGCACCGGCAATTTCACTGCTGACTGTTTTTTGCAGCAACAGCTCCAGCATGACTACGTTTCCAAAGTGTTAGGACTTCAGTCCATATTGAACCCCATTTAATTACATGTTATGTCTCTGCATTCACCACCTCCACATCTAAGAAGGGTTAAGATGAAAAGTGAAATATATATATATATATTTCACTTTTCATCTTAACCCTTCTTAGATAAATTGCCGGGCAAAAACATTCATTCTTTCAGATACAACACTAATAACGTTTTAATCTGGTTTTCCTTTTGACTCTTCTCTATGTTCACAAAATCTTTTGAACAAGCAACGTTCACAATTCCGTTTCCAGAATCACTAATATTACGTCCAGCAAAATATGTGCAAGTCTTATTGGTTGCATTTTCTCTGCAAATGTCTCAATCAATATTGCCGCTGTTTTCCGTTAAAATGTTAATTTTTTTCTTTTCTCAATTTCTGTAAGTTCAATGATGTTAGATTTCATTTATTCTTTTTGTTTTTTTAAATATCTGTATTGATATTTGTCTCTCAAAAATTTTTGAGTAGAAGATTTATGTTCAGGCTTTTGTTCATGTTAGCGCTAGCACAATTGTGTTCAGCACCTTTTCCCCGTTATCCCCAATACAAGAAACCATCTTGAAATATTGTTATGCAAAACAAATTTAATTGAAAAATGTATTGTATTTTCTCCTGCACAAGGAAAGAAAGCTTTTCTTTGTCATAACTCCATGCAACAAAACAGAAAATAATCCTCCAATTAGAAATATCCAGTATATTTTACTTTTAAACCCGGGTATGATATGTGGCATACCTTTCCAAGATATTAAACAACAAAAATAATCGTTTTTAATATAGGCACAAGACGAATATTTGGGGAAGAGTTTAATCAATTACATCATAGTACTTGACTGGTTTTTATTTTATCGATCCCAGAAGGATGAAAGAAAGTTGTTCTCGGCAGTATTTGAACTTAGAATGTAAAGAGCCAGAATATATGGAGCAACACATTGTCAAACGATTATGCCAAACCACCGCCCTTCAATAATTCTTCACATAGGCTCAAGATCAGAAATTTGGGGTGGATAAAGTTATAGATTAAATCTTGCCCGATACTTTATTTTATCGTCCCTTGAAAACTGAAAAAAATTGATCTTGGCAAGATTAGAACTCAGAACGTAAATAACTTGAACAAACCACAAGGCATTTTCCAGACGTTTTAATGTATTTACCAAACCACTGTAATTTCCCCATAAATCGATTTCCTGTTTCGTAATAACGATTTCTTTCCAAGATGTATTCTTACTAATGTAACAATGTTGTGAATGAAAACGATGAATTGGCGATTAGAGAATGACCAATGTTTGTGTCTGCTATACAACTCAATAAAGCTCAACAGAAACAATGCAGTCACTGACATATGGCACTGGATATTTTATTTCCCGTCAAGCCTAATGGTTTGGCGGGAAATTAAGTATCCAGTGCCATATGTCAGTGATGACTAATATCATTGGTTAGTTTAAGTAGAACTTGGTTAGGTTCAGTTGCATTAGATTTATAGTGGTTTAGTTAAGCTAGGCTTCGTGAGGTTTCTACAAAATATGGCTTAGTGCTTTGTAATAAACGTGTAATCAATATTATTTCAGAGTTGTGCATTTCTAGCAAGTGACTGGGGCCGTGTGCTGAAACAAAATCAATTACATTGTAAAAGAGCCGTTTTAACCATTTAAAATATACACAACAATCAAATTCACTTTTCGTTTATTTCCTTAAGTATCCCAACTGTGGAACCGTGCCAAATGACCAGGTTACAAGGGAGCGACGAAGGTTTTGATATCTCAAGAAATAAATTAACTAAATTTAACTGTGCTTGTGGGGTTTTATATGAGTAAAATTGTTGATTAAAATCGATTATTACATGAGATCAATTTAGCTATTAATTACTTCTTAGAACAAGTTTGTGCAGAACAGTCATTGCTATGTAGTTAAGATGATGGTTCCACATCTTGAAAAGAAATGATTATTACAAAATGGGAAATCAATAAGTAAAATACAATCGGTCGGTAGATACATAAAAAGAGTCGGGAAATGCTTTACAGTATTTGTTCCAGTGCTTTAGGTTTCGAGTTCAAATCCAGCCACGGTCAACTTTGCCTCATATTTTTACGGAGTTGATAAAATAATGTATCGGTCACGCATTATGCCTATATTAGAAACTCGTTGTAGTAGTAGGTGAGCTGACAGAATCGTTGGAGGGTTGGAAAAAAAATACCTAGCAACGTTTCATTACGTTCTGAGTTCAAATCCTGATGTGGTCGACTTGGCCTTTCATCCTTTCTGGGTTCATAAAATAATGTACTACTCTATTACAGGAATCGATGTTATCGACTAACACCTCCCCTCAAAATTGGTGGCATTATGCCTAAAATCATCATTATTATTATTAAAGTGGCAGGTTAGCAGAATCGTCAGCACGCCCAACAAATTGCATTGTGGCATTTCGTCCGGCTTTACATTCTAAGTTCAAATTCCGCCAAGGTCGATTATACCTTTCATCCTTAAAAGCTAGATTACTTTCACATATATAACTTTAGATGAAAACAAACATAATTAATTGATAGATTACTAGAGAAAGATATATATATATATAACTAGAGAGAGAGAGAGAGAGAGAAGGGAAGGAAGAAATATACTTTCTATATACGTGGCTGTGTGGTAAGAAGCTTGCTTCCCAACCACATGGTTCTGGGTTCAATCCCACTGCGTGGCATCTT
>JAOPUL010002961.1:27870642-27880876 GCA_027564515.1 Octopus rubescens
TACATCCAGTACATTCATCCATTTTTAAGGCATCAAGGTGAAATTTGGAGTAAATTTGGGAGCTATTTCTAGCGTATTAGGCGAAGTGTAATGTATAGTTGTTTTTAATATAAGCACAAGGTAAGAAATTTGTTTGGAGGAGATTAGTCAATTAAATTGACACCAGTAGTTAAATGGTACTTTATTTTATTGACACCAAAATAATGAAAGACAAAGTTCTCCTTGGAAGGTTTGAACTCAGAATGTAAAGAGCCAGAACAAATACCACAAGGTATTTTGTCCAATACTCTAACAAATCTGCTAGTCCATTGCCCTAGTGTAACAATGTTTAAGAACAATATTTAAAATCAAAAAAGCTTCTCGCAATTGAAACAAATATTTTTTTAACCAGATGCTAAACCAGACTTTATAGTAGACTGAGCAAAGTTGATAGAAGTGACACTAGTATATCACTGGTATTCTATTAATTTACAGAAGGTGAAAGGTAAGTTTAACACAAGCAAGATGTGAACTCAAAACTTATACTAAATACCATTTCTGCCAACTTATTGTTCCATCATCCTCTAGTTGTGACATTACCACATTTTGAAATATACTACGCTGGTGTGTGTGTGTGTGTGTGTGCGAGTGTGCGAGAGAGAGAGAGCGACAACAACCAGCATAATAGTCAAACTATATTGCTTTTTTACTTTTTTTATAGAGGATATGGTGAAGATACGATTGTGGAGGACCTTAAACCAAATCAGGAGTATCTATTTAGAATTCGGTTCCATCGAAGTGACAACAATTACACTAACTGGTCACCTTCAACAAAAGTTATCACAGAAAGTAAGTAAACATCTTAAGTTGTTTATATTTTACTCTTTCTGTTTCACTTATTTATTGGTTCCAGCCAGGTGGATGTGGCCATACTGAGGCTGTCCCAAACATTAATTACTATTTCATTTGTTTTTCATCAGCTCGTGTTGGTGATACGTTAAAAACACTCGTGCCAGTGACACGTTAAAAACACCCATGCCAGTGACACATTAAAACACCCATGCCAGTGACACGTTAAAACACCCGTGTCGGTGACATGTTAAAAACATTTGTGCCAGTGACACGTTAAAAACACCTGTGCCGGTGACAGGTTAAAGGCACCCAGCACACTCTCTGGAGTGGTTGGTGTTAGGAAAGGCATCCAGCCATAGAGTCCAAGCCAAAACGGACTGGAGTCTGGCACAGCTCCCTAGCTTGCCTGTCTCCAGTCAAGCTATCTAACCCATGCCACCATGGAAAACGGACACTAAACGATGAGGATGATAATTTCCAAACTTTTGGCGTTTTAACATTTGTATATATTTAACTTATATTGCATCTGATGACAACTTTGTCACTGGTTGGTTACAGGTTCCTAATAGTCCTATCACTGGATAACTGTGCTTCAGGTGGCAAGAGTTTATCTGTGAAACTCTGGTGAAACAAATACTTCACAGGTTATTTTTTATTTGAAAGCACTGATTTTCAGTCTTCAATATCTTGATATCTTTTGTCAATGCTCATACACACATGCATGCGAGCACACACACCACACACACACACACACACACACACACACACACACACACACACACACACACACACACACACACTAAATATATTATATATCATGTGTATATGTGACTGACATAGAAGTATCATTGTTAACTGCCATAAAAACAAAGGAGATGCATTAGAGAAGGGAAATGATAGAAGCATTAAATTGTTGGACCAGGCTATGAAAGTTATAGAAATAGACAGTTATAGCACAATTGATCAGGAATAAATTAAGCCTAGATGAAATGCTTTCTACATTTACTACCTATACTGCCCACTCACACTCCTTCTAAAGTGATTTGTAAGACGATCTCTCTAATGCTGGCGCCATGAAAAAATGCATCCAGTACACTAAAATTGGAGGCATGTGGCTTAGTGGTTAGGGTGTTGGACTCATGATCGTAACATTGTGGTTTCAATTCCTGGACCAGGCGATGCCTTGTGTTCTTGAGCAAAATACTTCATTTCACATTACGCTAGTTCACTCAGTGAAAATGAGTAATCCTATGACAGACCAGTATCCTGTCCAGGTGGGGAATATACACGCCATAGAAACCGGGAATCCAGCCCTATGAGTCTATATGACCTGGGAAGGAACTTTATCCATTTTTTCTTTTTACACTGTAAATTGCCTGGAAAATGAGCAGAAAAAATAAAATTGGGAGGTCCCTTCAGTCCTGTCTCAACAAGAACTATTCAACCTCTCTAGTGTTGGTGCCACAAGAACATGCACCCGGTAAAGTGGTTGGCAATAGGAAGGGTATGTAGCCCTAGAAATCAAACCAAATGACAAATCCAAACACCACGCTATGGCAGCAACAGCTCTCAATAAGAAATGATTCTGTGATAACTTGTCCAAGCCATGCCAGCATCGAAAATGGATATAAAATTATGATAATATGCTCCACTGGATGTGCAATGTCAGTGTACATGTACAACAGAATGTAAGTGTCTTAAGAGAAAAATTGAGTATAAGAGGATCAGAGGTAGTGTGCAAGAGAGAAGACTGCGCTGGTAACAGCTATGCGATGCGTATGGACGAGGACAGCTGCATAAAGATGTGCTGATCTCTAGTTGTGGAGGAAACTTGTGGAAGAGGTAGACCCAGGAAGATGTAGGATGAGGTGGTAAAATATGATCTTCAGTTGTTGAGTCTCACAGAGGTGATGACAAGCGATTTGCTGTGCTTGAGAAGACACAGCAAGCTAAATGAATCGAGGTTGTGACCAGTGCTGGTTACACATAAAACGCACCTATGCCAGTGACACATGTAAGGCACCCGTGCCAGTGACATGTGTTAGGCACCCATGTTGGTGACACGTAAACGGCACCTGTGACAGTGACATGTGAAAGGCACTCATGCTGGTGACATGTAAAAGGCACCTATGCCAGTGACACATAAAAGGGCACCCATACTGGTGACACATAAAAGGCACCCAGTACACTCTGTAAAGGGTCATCCAGCCGTAGAAGCCAAGCCAAAACAGACTGGAGCCTGGTGCAGCACTCCAGTTTACCAGCTCCAGTCAAACTGTCTAACCCATGCCAGAATGAAAAACAGACGTTAAATGATGATGATGATACACACAAAAATGTTGTAATACTGATCACAAAATTTGAACACCACAACTGCTGTAAACCACATAGTTATGCTAAACACTACACCAAAGAGATATTACAACCATTGACCATCCAGATAGGTAGACTTAAACTAAGTAGCAATGATAACATATCAGTGACCTGTCAACTGAGATCTCAGTCCACACAGTATCCATGTATAGTAATATATATATATATATATATATATATATATATTTAAATTACGATTAAGGGCTCTCAAAGAGAGCCGATATTACTAGAAATAGGAGCCAAAATGCTCCAGCCTGTTATGGTAGAATTCTATTTTTAGATTGGCAAGTGGAATAACTCCTACTGGACGAGCTGACATGAAATGCGTTGAAACCTGGACTTCTGGGACTCCACTCTTCATCAACAATGCTTGTTCGATGTCCCTCAATCCAATAAGAAGTTACTTTCTCTTTGGTTATCTACCCCTTAGGATAAATCGTAATTTTGATAAATTTAACCTCCTTGGTGGCTTTTATATTACAGCCTGTAGACTTATGGCTCTATATGTTTTTATATATATTAGAAGACAGAATAATATCAGTTGTGGGATTCAAATGCTGCATCTACATGCAGAAAACCATAGGACTGTGCTTACCACCTGAACATCCATCTTGCTGATAGCCACTCAACTATGAACTAGAAACAGACTGAGGCAAATAATTATAAGCATTGTCCAGGAGCAAAAAGATATCCTTATCCCCATACTGTAGTAGGTTGTGATCTGAAATTTAGCTACTATTTCCAACAGGTCAAGTATGACTTCTGTACAAACATAATTATATGTGTGTATTTGTGTTATTTGCATGTAAGATTATATATATGATTATGTATGTATACATGGATATATCCACTCACTCATATGTATGTATTTGTGTTATATATGTGTACATTAATGAGCATAGGTACAAAAGTACATCACATCTTTGCATGTGTTTGTGCTTCTATGTATGCATGTGTATGTATGTCATTGGTAACATATTTCTCAATAAATGTGGGTCCATGAGCAGTCTACATGTGTGTATGAGTGAATGCAGGTGCATGAGTGATCTGTGTGTGTGAATTTGTATCTTCATTCATTCATAAGAGCAATGTTACGAACACCATCTTTAAAAGGTGTACAAATTTACCAATGTGGGAGCCTTAATATGGTCAGGCAATCTTCTAGAAAGCAGTCAAATCACCCTCAGACTATTATTCTCTGTCTTGAAAAAGAAAGAGCACATTCTATAATAATAGTCCAAGATAAACTCTCTGAATAAAAGACAGGATTTTTACAGCTGGAACATCTCTGTCATAGGTTTCCAGGATCAAAGCTAGACTAGGACAACAACAACTGTATACAACTGGGCTTCAGCAACAACATTATACTGTTGATCAAGGCAATAGAGTAGCCGTGTACTGGAATATCAGGTGAAGCAAAGGGTCAGTGGTTCACTTCTCATCACTGTCTTTGAGCCATTTCTTTCCCATATACTACATACTTCATCTCAAGCCAACAAGAGAGACTTGCAGTTACTCAACTTGTTAGATATATTGTAGCCAAATTTCCTCCAAATCATACTCTACCATCTCAAAAACAGTGAAGTACACATTGGATAATGTAATCCTAGATACCCATAAAAAGATAGGATGGTCATAGTTGGAATGTCTTTGTCTTTGAGCATAGATCTACTTGATCAAGAGTGATCTGAACCTAAACAACAACATATTTCTTTTATATTCTTTTAGTTTGGAATTTTATTTAATAGATCGATCCTTCCAACATAAAACTTTGGAAATAATCGCCTTAAATTCTAGTGATTATATGTAAATAAAATTAATTAATTCAATAAAAGTATAAATAAAAAATTATTTTCATTCAATCCCATTTCTCTCTTCTACAGAAGAACCATACTATGGAGAGAACTTACACAAAGCTATTCGAAACCAGAGATTTGCTGAAATTGAGAATGTGCTAAAGTCAGGGTAAAACACTAAGTTTTTAAAAACTTTTTTCCTCTTTTGTCTTTTTGTTGAATTCTGTGTCCATTGTTATGTTGCTACCTTTGAAGGATATTTTTTAAAATTCCCACTCCTCACCCTCATTACACTCACTACTTCTATTGTTATCACTATTTTCATCAACATCTCTATCATCACTGCCAACATCATCACTATCATCATCATCACAACTAGCTTCCTTCTCTTCATTATCGACCACTACAAACAGAGCCACCCCTATCATCATTATTTATCAACAATACTATCACCACCACAAAAATACAAAAACCACCATAATAAGCACATAAACATCAGTTTTCACCAGTAACAGATTATCACCACCACCATCACCATCATCATAACAAAGCTGTTTCTTTGTAAATCATTCAAACTTCTCAGAGTATAAATAAAAGTTTCCCCTCCAAAAAACTCACTACGTACGTGTCTTTAATAGTAAGAACCATATTTTATTTTTAAGTTCCAAAATATTACAAAAGCATTCCCTATAATAATGATTTAAAATTTTGGCACAAGGCCAGAAATTTGGGGGAGGGGATAAGTCAAGTACATCGACCCCAGTGTTCAACTGATACTTATTTTATTGGCCCCCATAAAGATGAAAAGCAAAGTCGACCTTGGTGGAATTTGAACTCAGAACGTAGGGACAGAAGAAATGCTGCTAAGCATTTTGTCCAATGTGCTAACAATTCTACTAGCATTTCCTAAAATAATGGTTTCTCATTTAGGCACAAGGCCAGTAATTTTGAAGGGAGGTGTAAATCAATACCATCAACCTAAGCATCTGATAGGCACTTTATTTTATCATCCTCAGAAAAATAAGAGGCAAAGTTGATCTCAAAAGGATTTGAATTCAGAATGTAAAGAGCTAAAAGAAATACTATAAGGTATTTAGTCTGATGCTCTAACAGAATGGCTCTATGAGGAGTAGGTGAAGATAAATCAACCTAGAGTTCAGCACCAGCCCTCAAGTTTCGACTTACTAGAAATAGTAGCCAAACCCCCTTGAAATCACACCCTTGTGTCTTTATAAGGCAAGTACATACTTGAGAATGTAATCCTAGGTACACTATGTTTGAAACAATGCTAGATTATCATAGCTGGAATATCTTTGATCATAGGTCTGCCCAATGAGAGTGACCTAGAATTAAACAACAAACAGCACAAATGGTTGCTAGAGACATATTTGTGTGAATCAAGTCTGGTACTGGTATTTTCCATACTGTTTCACAATATCAATTATCTCTTTGTCCCCAGGTAAGCTGATAATGATGATGATGATCAGCATCCTCCTGGCATGGGTTGGACAGTTTGACCAGAGCTGGCAAGCATGGGGGCTGCACCAGGTTCCAGTCTGATTTGGCTTGGTTTCTATGGCTGGATGCCCTTCCTAATGCGAACCACTTTACAGTGTGTGCTGGGTGCTTTAATGTGCCACCGGCCCTGGACTCTCAACTCTAGTGCTTTTACGTGGCACTGCCACAAGTGCTTTTTACGTGGCCCCACACAGGTGATTGGACTGGGAACTGTTAGTCAGACAGACATATAAACCGGGGACGGACAAGACATATAGACCGGGGGCAGACAGACATAGATCGGGGACAGATGGACATATACAGAACACATACATAGCCTGGTGGCCTGTGCGCATGCACCTGGACCCTCTTCGTAGAGCGGTGGCCTGTGTGGATATGCTCAAACCCCCTTTGTATTGGTGGGTGGGAGGGGAAATTTTCATACAGTGAGGTATAGTGGGAACTCGCATCTGAGGACATATTTTCATATTTCTCGCATAATATAGCAGGGACGAAAAGATAAGCTTAGACGAACGAACACAGACTTATCTTGAATTGAGAATCGTATTTTGCATCCCTTTGGCACTATGTATTGCCAAAAAAGGCTTCGCTGCCCTTACCACACCAAAATAATTGAGAATCATATTTTTCATCTCTTTGTTGCCTTCCGCATTTTAACACAAGACTCTTGACACAGCTGCTTCTTAGAAACAGGACTCGACGTGGTCACTTCTTAGCAACAGGACTCTTAAAATGATAAATAATAATGACAAAGGTCATAGCAATGATGATCACAATCTTTAATCTGATCATTATGATTAAATTGAGGGTGATGAAGATTATCATCATCATCATCACCATCATCATTTAGCATCCATTTCTCCTGCTGGCATGGGTTAGACGGTTTGACTGGAGACTGGCAAGCCAGGGAGCTACACCAGACTCCAGTCTGTTTTGGCATAGTTTCTATGGCTGGATGCCCTTCCTAACATCAACCACTCCAGAGAGTGTACCAGGTGCCTTTAACGTCTCATCAGCACAGGTGCTTTTAATGTGTCACCAGCACGAATGTTTTTGGCATGTCACCATCATGAGTGTTTTTAACATGTCACCAGCATGAGTGTTTTTAACATGTCACTGGTACGAGTGTTTTTAATGTGTTACCAGCACTAGTGTTTTTAACGTGTCACCAGCATGAATGATAAATAATAAATAATGGCAATAATGATGAGTATGCTGATGCTAGCAATGGTAAAGAGAATGATGGTGATTGTGTTAATGAAGATAACACAGATGATGATGAGTTTTTCATATTGTATTACAGTAGTGTCAAAATTGATGTGCCAGATAATCAAGGTCTAACTGCTTTAATGAATACAGCAAAACGGGGCCAAACCGAGTAAGTATCCACTGTATATATACAGTTTTATGGTGTGTATAATGTTTAGTGTTGAAATGAAATAGCAAAGTGGGTAAGATATAAAACTACTTGCTCATATGTTTTAGGGATCAAATCTACTTTAGATATTTTATTGTGTTTGGACAGGACACTTAATTTTGTCTTTCTCAGTTATCCCAGATGTCAGAAATAGTAACCAGATCAAATAAGATAGATGGGTTTTTATTGTCACTCTAAGTCCAAAATTCTTCCAATGAAAGAGGTTTCTTCCCTCACCCCCAAAATTCTTTGCAACATATTCATTTAATTTAAGAGCAATCACACTTCTAGCCTCATATACAGTCTCAGTCAAAATCAAATCTCATAGTTCATAATCCAAGAATAAAGTGAAAAGGTCAGCCAGATTAATCCTTGCATTTATCTCATTTAGAATATTTCTTAGCCCAGTTGTCTGGTTGGGAGAAAGCTGTCATCCAGAAAAAGCATTAGTAGTTCAGATACTTCCCTTTGAGGATGAAGGAGGTCCATCTCCATTCCTTTTGGCTGCACCCCACTTTTTGTAATTCCAAGTTTTACTACAACTGCAAGTTGTGGGGAGCAGAAAATGTTGTAGCAATAGAAGTAGAGGGAGGTCATATAGTACCAGTGGTATAGTGGTTTTAGCATGTTGAGGACTTTAATGTAGGGCATACTTGAAATTTGTAGTCTGCAAAATCAGAGAATTACTGGCTGTAGCATGTTGAGAAATTATGGGATTAGTCAAGTGTTTTTTGTTTCAATATAGTCAAGAATGTTGGTTTGTGTGTGTGTGTGTGTGTGTGTGTAACAGCTGCACTGTTGCAAATATATGTTGAACAATGTTTTTGTAAAACATACTTGAAACGTATAGACAGTCTGTATAATGTTTTTGACTCAGAGGGTTTACTGGTTTTAGCACATTAATGCATGATGATTCTGTCAAAATGTCTGTTTTTCTTTCATGTGTGTTCAGAATATTAGTATATAAGTGCATATGTGCTTCGCTATTCCCAATATAAATATTGAACAGTACTCTAATGTAGAGCATACCTGAATCTTGTAGAATCTGCAAATATTTAGAGCAGAAATATTTTCAGGTAGGTTAAGTCTGCTTATATTATAAATGTGTGGTCATCAGAGTGATGATTTTTTTAATAGCTTAATCTAAGGTGCAAGGATAATCTATGTCTGAGAATGACAAGAGTAAAGAGAGAAAGAAACCATAACACATGGGTTGCTGCAGTAGCTGAAGATAAGCCTTTGACTAGAGAACTGACATGAATGATGGCAACAAAATGACTAAAGTCACATAAGGACCAGGTGGTTATGCTAATCCTTTTGTGACCATATTTATAATGGAGTTCACAGTCTAGAAAGAATTTATCAAAATAACTAATCTCTCCATTATTAAGCTGGTGTTTCAAACATAACTTAACCAAAAAATTATTTCATAAAATTATGATAGAAGACTTAAAAACATTTCAAAGTGTCCAGTTTTGGTCCCAGGTAGGTTGGTATTAAAAAAGATGTTGGATTAGGTTGACTCCCAAGAACATGTAGTTTGATGGCTTTCTATAAAGTTTCTTTCTGCTGAATTTCATTTACTAAACTATGGTAACAAACTTTTTCTCAATGTGCTGTCCAGTGGGATTGAACATAGAAACATGTAATGACAAAGCAAATATCTTAACCACATCACCTTACCTATACATGTATATGGCCATGCCAGTATGAAAGTTCAAGTGTGTCAACTTATTTTTTTAATGATTATATTAAATAGAATATTTATTCTATTTAACAGCTGAGATTTCAGAGTGTTTTCTTTAATTAATTAGTTTGTGTCTCTAATTCTCATTATGTTTCTTACTAATGCAGATTTCTGACATAGACTGAAGATCAAAGTTTCAATGTAGGTTAGAATGGATGTTCAGTCAATTTAACCTCACTGATACATATTTTATCAACCTCAACACTGTGTAACAAAATTTTCTTTTTTTTGTCTTTGGTCAGTAAGTTTTATTTCCTATTTGCTTCTATCTAGAAATCAAAAGAAATGACTACTATTCTTTTCAAACTTTGCTTTTGTGACCTGGACATAAATGTTTTGAAACTGACCTACATTCCATTACATTTCAGACAGATTCAGTGCTGAGTTGCTGAAGCAGAAATATCATTATAGCAAATATTCTGCTGAATACCACAGATTTACTTGTCAGTTGCTTGACTGTAACCACTTGAGTATATCCCTTAGTGGCTGACAATATGTGCATCTCTGATCATGAGCAGGAGTATGGGGGAGCATCATAGTCATGTGTTGAGA
>JAOPUL010002961.1:27888442-27905138 GCA_027564515.1 Octopus rubescens
CACACACACACACACACACACACACACACACACACACACACACACACACACACACACACACACACACACACAGTTGGTAGTTCGGGTGTCCGATGATGAAAAAGTCTAGTCTGTGTTCTCAGCGATGAGGGCGCATGTGACTCCAAAGCTGGAGGCACACAGGTGTCACAACGATAGTCTGTTGTTTGGATTGAGGCAGACGCTGCCCTGTGACGTCTGACCCTGGAAGCAGCGAGGCACCGCCGTCGGTCCTCTTCGAAGGCAGCTGTGCTCGTAAGGTGAGAGACATCTGCGCTGATCTGTCTGCGGCAGAGGCTTCAAGTTCGCGTGGACTAATGCTACTCCAATTGAGGTTGATTTTCAGTGTGTCCTTTTACCTCAATTTAGGCCTTCCTTCTTTGCGTGAGCCCTGCGTGAGCTTGCCGTACAACAGCTATCTGGGTACACGGCTGTCAGTCATTCTGATGACGTGGCCTGTCTAGCGTAAATGAGCCTTCCGCAACATTGACTCAATGCTTGTTGAACCAACTCTGTTCAGCACTTCTTGGTTTGTCACTCTGTCCTGCCAGCAAATGTCCATGATCCTGCGCAGTGCCCTTGTGTGAAACTGTTCCAGCAGTTTGATGTGACGGCGGTATGGGGTCCATGTTTCACACCCATGGAGTAGTGTAGAGACGACTACAGCCTTGTAGACCTTGAGCTTTGTCAACAGTCTGATATCTTTCTGTTGGCAGACTTTCACTTTCAGTCTTCCAAGTGCTTCGCTGGCCTTGTGGATTCTGAATGAGATTTCGCTGTCCAGTGATCATCGGCTGAGATTGCGCTGCCAAGATACTTGAAGCTCTCCACACACTTCAGCTGGACCCCCTCAATGATGATCTTTGTCTGGGGGCGAATTGTGTTCGGAGCTGCGTCCGTTTTCTCATGGCTGATGGTCAGCCCAAAGAGCCTTGACGCTTCTGCAAAGCGGTCGACAATTGTCTGCAGGTGATTTTCCTTATGTTCCACAGTCATCCGCAAATATGGCTTCAGTGATGAGCTTTTTCACCGTCTTGGTTCGAGCAGATAGTCGGCGGAGGTCAAAAACAAAGCCGACTGAGCGATATTTGAAGTATACGCCCAGGTCTAGATCTTTCATTGTATAGAGTAGGACCTGCGTGAAGAACAAGTTGAACAAGACAGGGGTGAGTATGCAGCCCTGTTCCATGCAATTGGAGATGTTGAAAGAGTTGATGCAGTCACAATTGCAGAGAACTTGTCGTGGAAGAATCTTACCAGTGTGGAGAACTTGCGTGGGCAGCCCAGCTTAGTTAGGACGGTACACAAAGTTTCTCTGTTGACTGTGTCGAAAGCTTTGGCAAGATTTATGAACACTGAATACAAATCCATCTGTTGTTCTATACACTTCCCCTTGGTTTGACGCACAGCAAACACCATGTCTATGGTGCTGCGGCCTGGGTGGACGTCACATTGGGCTTCATGCAAGTTGATCTCAGAGATGCTGGCGATGAGCTTGTTGAAGAGGATGCGGGCCAGGATTTTTCCAACAATGGAGAGCAGGGAAATGTCTATGTAATTTCTGCAGTCTAATTTGAATCCTTTGTTCTTGTAGAACGTAACTATGAAGGCGTCTCGGAAGTCTGCTGACATATACTCTTCCTCCCAAACGGACACAAGAATGTCGTGGGATGCACTGAAAGCCGTGGTACCAAGTACCTTGTTCAGTTCTGCAGGAATTCCATCGGCTCCCGGAGCAGTTTATTTCTTTTATGACAGTCTTGAACTCATCTACACTAGGCGGCAGGTCAAGGTCTTCGAGTAGAGGCTTCTGAGGTATTTGTTGCAATGCTTCCTGGTCAAAAGAGGATGACCAATTTAGGAGTTGGTTGAAGTGCTCCGCCCATCTTGCCCTGATTCCTTCTTTGTCTTTCATTATAGTTGAGCCATCGGCGGACGTCTATGGGGTTGTTCCACTTCTGGAAGAGCCATAGATGGCCTTGATGGCACTGTACAGCATCTTGGAGTTGTTGGTGTCGGTGTAGAGCTGCACTTCTTCAGCTTTCTGCTCTTACCATCTGTCTTGCATGCTGCAAAGCCCTCTCTGGGCTCCGGTTTGACAGTCTCTGTATTTGTTGCACGTGAGGAGCAGTTTGGGTGATTCTGCCAATCAGTGTAAGCCTTTCCTTATCATCCAACGGTACCCATACAGCCTCGTCGTTGTCATCAAACCAGTCCTGATGAAGCTTTTCCTTTGGGCCTAGAACTGTTTTGGCTGTCTCTGTGACGACTTCTTTGAACTAGTTCCACTTTTCCTCTGGTCCACCAGTTAGCAGTCCTATCGCCTGGAACACGTCATCACGGTTGAACTGGAGCTCCTGCTGACAGGAGTCTGGCTGTGTTGGAGGTCGGTCTAGTGAGCTTTGGGCGCTGGTGGTGATGGGGAACTATGCGGATGTTGAGCTTGGCTATTATGAGTCTGTGGTCCGTCCAGCAGTCCGCGCCACGCATTGCCCAGCTGATGAGGAAGTCACTGCTGTCACGTTGGCGGGTGATAATGTAATCAGTGAGATGCCACTGTTTTGAACGCGGGTGCATCCATGATGTCTTATACTTATCATCCTGCAGGAAGATGGTGTTGGTAATCAGCAGGTTGTGCTCAGCACATTTGCTCAGCAACAGAAGGCCATTGCTATTCATCTTCCCAACTCCATGCTTCTCTGACTCCTCTTCACTGATCGTCGTCCCTGCCGACTCTGGCGTTGAAGTCGCCTAGTATTACAAGCTTGTCGGTGGCAGGCGTGTCACATAGCATAGTGTCCAAGTCGGCATAGAACTACACTCTGATCTCTGTGTACATCATCATGAGGGCGTAAGCGCTCATGAAGGTGATGAAGCGAATAAATCTTGGTTGTTATTATAACATATTTTCTATCTTCGACATTGTTATTATTACTTTATACCACAGCACTAGATCTGCGTCGTCAGATCTAACTACAATTAAAATTAACGGCCTCACAGAGATTGGCACCCGCTAAAACAACAGTTTACACTGGAAATCCGATGTAGACACATAAGTACACTTGATGGCCCAACGTCTATCCAACGCAATGCTACAACTACAGCAACGACCAACGACGTCCATACTTCGGTGCAACTACACTTAATGGCCTCAACATCTACAAATCGGAACATATCACCAGCAATCTAAATTCGATCAACCTGCTTGTCCCGACACAACAAAGCCGCTTGCTTAAGTCGATCATCCTTTCATCCAGCATACGACAAGGCCAACAGTCTTCTCCGTCACCATCACATCGGTGACCATCTCATCATAGCCGTTACATTGGTGATCCTCTCCTCCTCGAGACCGTTACAAATGAAAATTATAATCAATGTTGTACAGGCTTGAACGAGAACAAGTTCTTCAGTTATTAAAATCATGTTGGGGTCGAAATCTGAAATATAAAAATCTGAAATAGCCTCGGGCCGACCAAAGCCGTGAGTGGATTTGGTAGACGGAAACTGAAAAAAGCCCGTCGTGTATATATATATATGTATATCAGTGGCGAAGGGTAACTTGGAAAGCAGGGCATGCAGTCCAATCGTCATGGCGAAAAGTGGGGCTGTGGAGCTTTATCCCTCCCCTCGCAAAATTATTCATCGTCCTCTCCTCCATTTGTAAATGTGATATGAGTTAAATTTTAATGTGAGAAAATGCATATCTATCAACAGGCCACACTTCAGGCTTGATACCCCTCTCCACTATACATGATGTCTTCCCATTAGTAACAGCCTAGCGACGAGCTTGTCATGATATTGATTACGTGAGAAATATGGATAAATAATAAAACCTTCAAATATATTTAAAATTCATCTGTAAATCAGTTCAATTCTTCGTTGCTTTTTGGCAAATTCCTCGATCACTTTACTATAAAATGTATCAGCACCACGCTCTACCTTTATCTTCTAAAGGTCTTTATTCATGGAAATGAAGACCAAATTGCTCAATCTCTCTTCACTTTGAAAACACCTCATATAATTATTGACTCGCTTTAATGAAGAAAACAATCTCTCACATGGAGCAGATGTAGCAGGTATGGTCAGAATCAAGCGTAATAATTATGTTACTTCCGCCAGAGCTTGATTTCGTTCAAGTTCCCATATGTCTGCGACTTTCTGGATGCTTGACGCTTGCTTTGCAGCATAAACCGATTTCAGCTCACATTTCAAGCCATCCAAATCCAATATGTTTAAATAGACATCCAAAGAAGAAAACGCTTCCATCGGAAATTTTCTTTCATAGGCGTAAAAAAAGCTTCGGATTTGTAGCATATTGCCTATCTTACAGTTGTGATTCGAACCCCTTGTCAGCTGGAACCTGTGGTATCTAGGGACACTTGTTCATTCCCACCTGCGCACCGCCTTGGTGGCGCATGCGCTGAAGGCTGAGGTTCAGCGTAGGAATTTCAGTTCCAGCACGCTCTCATCATGAGTTGCCGCTAGACTCTAGACAGGGACAGACGTGTCGCTTCTTCGCTCGTTCTCTCGCTCCATATGCGGCATCGAGCACATGGGGACAACAGAAGTTCCAGCAAGACCTCTGCTTTGATAAGACGTGACTTCTTTCTCCAACATGCGACCACGACACGTGGTATTCTACAGACAAATACACATTTACTGGTGAACGACAAAGGCATAACGGCTTCACTAGGTTATACCTAATTAACATGTTTTGAGGGACCTGAAATAAATACATTATTTAACAGGAGCAAAATTGACTGACTCATTTAATCACGCAGCCTTCTCAACCAACATTCAGTCATCATTCCATTTTGTTCATCGTTAAACCTTAAATCAGTTTTGGTCATGATTGGAACACCTTTAATCAAGGCTGAACGATGTCTAAGCAACAAAAAGTTGTTTTTTAAATTCATTCTCAGATTAGGAAAATACAAACATGTGCTTGTTTAAGAATCAATATAAAGGCAATCTTTGGTTTTACTTACAAGAAAACTTGTCTATGGATGAGAGAGCAAACCTAAACACAATCCATTATAATTTATCAAAAGACAACAGAGTTGTGGCTTGTACAAATGACAACAGTTGAACAAAGTTGTGTGCAGAATGGTGACTGAAGTTGGGGGATAGGTTCATGCCATTTGTCTATGGGCGACACAGGCTTGGGAAGCCTTCCTTTTTGCAGAGGGTAGAAATAGCTGATAATGATGAGTCTTTCTCTCTTTCTACTTGTTACACTTTACACCCCACCCCTCAGTCGTTTCTCATTTTGCATACTTTGTTATTCTTTCTCATTTTCAAGCTTTTATTTGCCCTCTTTCAGTTCTTTACTTGTCTTTAGTACCTGCAACCGACCACCGAATCTTTCACCTTTTTGATTTCTCGCTTTTCCCAATGCATCGATGAGCGCTTCTTAGCCGGCGCTTCTCAACTAGCTTCTTATCGCGAACCACATTGATTGATTGAATATTTTCATGGAACAATTGAACATAACAAAATCATTGAAATGAAACCAAAAAAGCCTAACTTAATGAAATATCAAATAATGCAACCTAACAGAAAGCAATTAAAATAAGTTAATGCTTGAATGGATTCTTGATTCACAAGGATTTGCGTATCCCCTTGCCCACTGGATTGCATCACCTTGGTGTTCTCGGAGCTGATCCTGAGACCAGCCTTTGCCGCTTCTTCAGCCATTCTGGCCGTCATTTGCTGGAGCACTGAATGTAACTTTGCCAGGAGTGCAATATCATCGGCATACTGCAAATCCATTCGACGTTTGGCTAAAGTCTGTAGCGGAATGGATTTGACATAAGCAAACAAGTGAGAAGCTGTTTTCTTTCTTTCACTTTCATATATAATAACGGTCCATACGTAGCAGAAAACACCCTCATGAAAAGCGTCGTTCTAAGCAACACTGGTTAGTTTTGGGGAGCAAGTTGTTTTCCTAAAACAGTTGCACCAACTCACCGGTAAACCAATCAGATGCGCTCATTTAGATCACGTGTTCTCTTGGCGGGAAAAACTTCTCACAGTTCTCGTGAGTCTGACCACATAGATAAAAAGGCCTGTTTTTCTCCCCCTGAATGAGTCTTACTTCTCTTCGACTCCAGCATGCACGTCGCTCGCTTATTTCGTTTTTCTACACACCGCAATAAGTTTTTATATCATGCTTTCGTATCATTGAATTTCTTCAGGAATGTATGTGATTTCTAGAACTGTGTATGTGTTGTGGTGATGGAAGTCCAGAAATGATGCAATTGGCTTTCTTATGAATAAATGAAATACCAGTACCCTCCTGTGAAGGACTTTTACAGAGTCTGTTGTGCTACAGACTTTAGCCAAATGTCGAACAGATTTGCAGTATGCCGATGACATTGCACTCCTGGCAAAGTTACATTCAGTGTTCCAGCAAATGATGGTCAGAATGGCTGAAGAAGCGGCAAAGGCTGGTCTCAGGATCAGCTCCGAGAACACCAAGGTGTTGTTTTATACTGGTTGTTGGTATTTACGAGATATCGCAACATAGAAATTCACGTTGTAGTGAAGTACACTTGGGTGACTTTAATGTTCAGGTGAAATTTTTAAAGAATGATAGTTTTACATCTTTTTATTCATTAATGAGTATTTTTGTCAATTCCCAAGAAAAAATAGAAACTTTTAGTTTCTACGTCATTTAAGGTTTCTATTCCTTCATGTCTTACACTTTCTGTCAATAATCGTTCTCATTCCTTTCTCTTTTTTAAGTACCTTAATTCGAGCGCGTGCAAACATATACACACACTCACAGTTTTTTTTTTCTTTCTCTCTTTTCTGCTCTTCTGAATGCAATGATCCCCCCCCCCTTTTTAAATTTACTCACTTCCTGTTTTACTGATTTACCAGCCAGAAAGTAAATAAAAAGTCGGTTTTCTCAGCCCGCTCCGAATGCTCTGTCTTGATTCAAATCCCCTTCTCTTTCAATTGACGCCACAGTTAAACACCATTTCCTAAGTCAGTGTATTTAGAAGACATGCCTAATACGTCACTGTTTGTGAAGGGTATACTATGTTGTCGCTTGATCCACTAGACGTAGCAGACAAGTCTGGGATCTTTTCTGTTAGGTTCAAACTTTTTGTAATTTTCAAATTAAGTGAAAATTTTCAAATTTGGTATATTGATCTAATTTTTCACGCTGATTCTGATGTTATTCACTTGTTTCAGAAAAAAAAATTAAAATGTTACAGAGGTTTAAAGCTTGATTATTTTTACCCAATCAGAAAACAGGATTTGGAAGTGGGCATTTTGTGCGTGATGACAAACATTACGACAAAACATTCAACGATGGAAGTTTTAATGAATAATGTCATGTGAAATGTTGGAACAGGCATGTAAACAATATAAAAAAAATGAAAAAAATCCTCAAATTTTTTTGTGGGTGGGGTCGGGTGTAAAAAATTACAATATATTTTTTGTAGCGAATATTCAAAAACGGAAGTTTGTGATACACTCTAGGAGTTTATCAAACAAATGATAATTTTTGTATCTCCAGCGCCACATAAACTAGCAGAGATACAAATCAACCATAGAACGGTGGGTTCTCACAGCGTCATTTATTTCCTTGTTTCACAGAGGCCCATGTGCTTTCCACTTGTTGCGTGTGGGTACCATATTTGAGGTTAATAAACTCAACACTGTAGCTTACTATTCTCCTCGGTTTTCAATTTTTCCATCATATTTGAAAGGTTAAACGGGTTGGCTGTGGTTTTTTATTTAGGTTAAAGTCCAGGAAAACACAGAAAATGAGGTAGTGACAGGCAGCAATCGCAAATATCCGTTTCTCAAAATAAAAACACAAGTGCAGTAGACTATACCTTGGCTTGCTACTATGGAAACAAGCACCAATATGTCTGGCTTTTGATTGGCTAAAATTACCCAAAATTTGCAAACTTTAAAAGCTATTAACTTTTTATTTATTAATTTATGGCAATAGTGAATTTCATTTCCACAATTAGCATGCAAAACTACATCAATACACCAAGTTTGAAATCAATTTGAACAAAATTATAGGAATTGAAAAGTGTGAGCCAAACAGAAAAGATACCAAGTCATCAAAAATGGATGGTTACACTTGCCATCTTAGCAGTATCATAGGCCCCCAAGCAAATCTATGTACTGGGCCCTATGGCAGTTATTTATCTGGCCAAATTATTCTACACGTTTTTATGTTCAAACTGGCCGGATCTGGCTTCTCCCATCAATCCTATAATGTCATTCTAAAAATAAAAATCATCAAGATAATGCTTGATTAATTCAAAACAATATGAATTAATAAGTATTACATGTGACAGAATAATCTGAATACTGAAGGGTTAACGCAGCACTGGCACACCCTATGATTATGGATTATAGGTGTGTTATGATTAAAAAATAACATCAGAAATTAAAACAATAAGGTATTGTTCAGATTAGATATACACTTTTTTCAAGTCTTAGTCTGGGGGAAGGGACTGTATCCATTGCCTTTGTAGCAGTCTGAGACTGATCCCATTGGCTAATGTTCACCACCTTGAACAGCAGCAAGTTGATGGAATTGTGGGACAGTACTTTCTATGCATGCCAGAATGGTATAGCCAGACGGAAAAATTCCATCCAAAGATACTGGAGTTGAATGGAGATCCTAGGCAGGCAGGTCAGCCAAATTTTCATTCCAGACATGGTAAAATGCTTTGCTGATCTTAAGTGCATTGACATTGTTTTTGCTGAATTTGTCAAATGATGAGAGAACCTTGGTCAGTAACAAGTGAGGGCAGGGCTCTAATAGAGCTGTACTATTTGTCACTTAGAAGAAAGGGAGTGACACAAGGTATTAGAGAAGGTAGTTGGTAATTGTTTCCATCATTCTTGAGATATTGGCCAATGGCTGGTGGAAGGGGATCAAAGAGGTTGCACTTTTTAGAAGAAGGGACTTATGCACCATGTTTCTAAATATCAGGATAGGTTCTTATATAAAGAGAGAAGAGTAAGGATAGAAAGAAACTAACTCTGGTGTACATTAAGAGTTATTGAAGGAACATTGTCAGGACTAGTGGCCTTATTTTGGAATAACCAAAGATATTTTCACACTTGGTGATATGATGAGTGGAATGGGGAAGGAAAGTTTTGGTGCAGTTTCATTATGTTTGACAAGCACTAGAAAATGCTTTATGGTTTTTATTCTGGCTCCTTGCATTTTGAGCTCACAGTTTTTCTACATATAAAAAAATCCTTTATATACAATTAGTTTATAAACAATTAGCCACATGTATAACAACAAAAGTAGACCTCCATATCATTGAAATAAAGAAATATATTTAATATTTTATACAAACATGGAAGGTTCACATACTCCAAATTTCTTGTCCAGCAATGGGAAATTATATTCCATGTGGCAAACACCTGGATTATATATCCCAATTCGCCTACTCTCTCTCTCTCTCTCTCTCTCTCTCTCTCTCTCTCTCTCTCTCTCTCTCTCTCTCTCTCTCTCTCTCTCTCTCTCTGATAGTGTATGTGATTATGTGTGTTTAGCTCTGAAATGGTGTGACCTTGAAGAATGAATTTGATTTTCGAAATTTGCGTCTCAAAGAGGAGGTTGTTCATAAATAATAATCATAAAATATATAATTTGCTATGAGAAATAACTCAACTCTTAGATCAACAAATCTCCTACTTTCTACCTGTCACCATCACGCACTCTCTTTTTTACGCCTACCTTCTCTATATATATTTACTATGTCTTTATCTCTCTCTCTCTCTCTCTGTATATGTATTATTTCTTATGCATTGCTTTCATTTTGTTTAAGTTTCGTCTTGAGATGTTTACTTTCACCACGAACAAAATGGTAGCTTCCAAATCCTGTTTTCTGATTGGGTAAAAGTAATCAAATTTAAATTTCTGTAACATTTAAAAAAAAATTTTCTGGAATAAATGAATCACAAGATTGGATTCAACGTGAAAAAGTATATTCATATACCAAATTTTCACTTAATTAAAAATTTTTTAAAATTTGTGACAGCAACAGCAAAAGATCTTTCTCTCTATTTGTCTATCTCTTTCATTTTTCGCTTTTTCCATTGTAAACTTTCCCCCTCTCTATATATATTTACCACACTCTCTGTAAATGTATATTGTTCATGTTGAGTGTGTGTGTTTGTGCATATATGTGTGTATGTGTATGCATGTGTGTAAAGAATTTCATTAGGGCAACAGTGATTTAAAAAAGGTATGTAAAGGATAATTTATTTTAATAACATACTTTTCTGTTAGTAGATATGTTTTTTCTTACACACACACACAGATTTGCTTGGTGCAAAATGGGGGATTAAAAATTTAAATTACAAAATTTTGTTTTGTTGTTGCTTAAATCCCAGCAGTGGACCACCACATCATCATTCCATAAAATGTGTTTATGGGGAGAAAAATATTGAAAAACGTCAATACATGTCAAAGAGACAAAGAAACAAGGAAGGTACCGGGTGATCGTGGGATGTGCTAGAAACAACAGCTAAGTCTCCTTTAAATCACACACCTTTTCATCTGAAAATTATTTTGAAATTATAAACAGAAACAAATTGCAGATTCGGATTGTCCATATTGTAAAAGTATGATTAAAAATAATTTCGAAAAAAGCCAAAATTTTAGGATTTATGGGGAAGATTAATGAAAGTAATTTTTTAAATTTCACTATTGTTTTTAAATTACGTTTCATTTTCTGTTTGAAAATGGAGGAAGTGGGGATGGATTGTAATGGTGATTGTCGATTTCCAAACATTTTTTTTTTAACTTTCAAGGCCTCTACCATCATTTCTAAGTGCGTAGTGCAAAAAGAAGTTTGTCCAAAATCAGTACTGAGTAGGGGCGTGGGGTTTGAAACAATAATTTTCAAAAATGGTTTTGTTTTTACCGAAAAGGCGTCTCCCGTTGTTTTTAAATGCGTAGTGCAAAAAAAAAAATTGGACAAAATCAGTCCGGAAGGAGAGAAGAGGAGGAACATAAATTTTCAGAAATGTTTTTTCTTAAAAAGCTTCCCCCCATTATTTGAAAGGGTGTGGTGAAAAAGAAATTTGAAAACTCCCTGTCAAAACGGAGAAAATCCAACCTATGTGGGTATGCTATTCCAAAAGTCTACCAAAGTATTCTATTGTGAAAATTGCCCAGCAACGATGGGTTACTCAGCTAGAATCGATATATATATATATATATATATATATATATATGGTTGTTTTTATGTTCAGTTATAATAAAAACAATTTTACATAATTTGAAGGGTTACTCTATACTTTTGTAGAGTACAAATTTATTATATTGACAGTGGCTTCGAAGTTTCAGCCAGCTAAGCCATCATCGAACTATGGTGCATTCCAATGATGGCTCAGCTGGCTGAGAAACTTCAAAGTCACTGTCAATATAGATATATATTTTTATCAGTCGTTCATGCTGCTTGCTCAGATTCCTGTTACTCTCTGTCACCATCCAATTCTATTTAGGAATTTGAACTGGGAGCTAAAGTCATAGTGAATCTTTCATAAGCTGATTACACAACGATGAACACTGCCCCTATGGATGCATTGCAATTTGTCTCTTGATAGAGCTTAGTGCTCCTGACCATTGATCTTCAAGGATTCTTCCACTCATCATTGATGTAAGAAGCACCATTGGCTCAGTTGAGCTCTTCTCAAGCCGCCATGCTGCAGTCCCATAACTTCACAGTATCCTTGGCAGGGTGGTTGAATGAGTGCTATGCCTTGCCAAAGGAGAACTTGTAACTATGCAGGGCTCGGCCATCACTCCATGAGGTATTTTCAAAATATCCACATACCCAGATACATGTGCACACATATATTTTGTTTATTTATTTCTGCCATCATAATTTTAACTTAAAAATTTTTTTTTTACTTTCTACCTGATCAGATAAGATTTCAATCGCAGAGGCCGATGTGAATTCTTCAAACCATTATTCTGTACATCTTGACTGGTCTTCCTCTCTGCTCCAGTTCAAATACAACATTCTAAATGGAACTGAGAGAATCTTCACCATTGTGCAGCAACTTGATGGTGATGTTGAACAGGAAAGTGCTTGGAGAAATGTATATATGTATGTACACTAACATATGATGTTTTATCTAGTAGGATAGTTAACTTAAAAATTTAAAGATTTCATTTTTATGAAAATAGTTGTTGCTGTTGTTTAACCCAGTTTAGCCTTGATCCAGGAGACATATAATCAAAGACATTCCAGCTGTGGCATTCCTGTCTTTTATTCAGACACAGTATATTTACACTAATATTATCTAATGTGTCTTTCTTTATTGATTAGATCCAAGTCAGACCTGATCCAGTAGTCTTATTATTAAAGACGTTCCAATCTGTGTTTTATGTAATGTGATATTTTAAGCAGATTGAGCAACTGCATAGAGTTTTCTCGTGTGTGTTGTTGTTTGGCTCTGAGTGAGTCTTTTTCAAGCAGATCTATGATAAGAGATGCTCCATTTGTGACCACCCCTTATTGGATTGATCTAAAAATATATAAATATACAATGATTCAATATTCCTTCTCTCCATTGATGAAATTGCATTACTACTGACCTTAATCAAGTAGTATTGTTCAGTCAAGGCCAGCTACATGCTAAACATTACAGCAAACAATGTAATCTATTGAGTGTAACTTTTGCTTTTTGGTATAAATTAGGCACAATGGCTTTGAGGTTAAGGTGTTTGACTACTGATTGCATAGCCACAAGTCCAAATCTTATTACTTGTAGATGCTGAGCATGTACTTTCACTAACTGAATGGTTTAATGATAATAATCTTCACAGCAAAACTAAGTATATTTACATGCACTGTGATATACTGTTAGCTTTGTATGTATCAGAATGTCTTTTAGGAGTTTGCACCTAAATTAAAGAGAATATGGTATTTTATGCCATGCCTGAAGATAGTTCTTACAAAGACTCAAAATTGCTAGAAGTTAGTTCCTTATCTCCAAATATTCTCCACAACAAGACTATATTTACTCACTTATAATAACATCTGCTGCAACCATGTCATTTTTTCTGGAGTTTTGCTTCCAGAACTTCTACATCTATTATATTCATCTATTTTAAGACAGTTGGATAACATTTGGAGTAAATCTAAGTGATGTTGCTTGCACAGAATATATAGTGTAATGTATTAGCAACAATATTTAAGATCATAAAAGAAAATACAAAACTTTATTTTATTTCACACTATAGAACTTAGTCTAAGCCAAACATTATTGTAGAGTAGATATAATTGATGTCAGTAAATCACTGATACTTTTCTTAGTTGACATTGTGAGAAGATGAAAGGCATGTTTGACAACTGCAATATTTGAAGTCAGAGCTTAGATGAAATACTGTTAAACCTTAAGTATAGCACCCTACTATTTCTGTCAACTCATTGTTCCATAATCCTCTTATTGTGGTACTGCCACAATTACTAAATGCACTACACTGGTGTGTGTGTGTGAGAGAGAGAGAGAGAGAGACATGACAGCCAGAATAATAGCAAACTATATTATCTATCTTTTTTTACAGGGGATATGGTGAACATACAGTTGTGATGGGCCTTAATCCATGTCGTGAGTACCGGTTTCGAATTCGATTTCATCGAAGTGATGACGATTACACTTGCTGGTCAGGTGTATCAAAAGTTATCACAGACAGTGAGTAAACATCTTAAATTATTATATTACTAGCATACCCATGTCATCAAAAATGCCGACAGTTTTAATATATACATACATATATATATACATACACATACGCACACACACACATATATATATATATATAGAGAGAGAGAGAGAGAGAGAAGTATACATACATATGGAGGTATTTCAGTTTCCATCTACCAGATCTACTCATAAGGCTTTGATATAGTAGAAGCCTTACGATATAGTAGAAGACTATATATAGTAGTAGATATATATATATATATATATCGTTAGTGGATCATATATCCAAAGAAGAAGCACACTCTAAAACATATTAGAGCAGTAAGATATTTATCAGTAATCCGTTAAGACTGGTCAAAGGGTGACCATTGGTTTCGCACCTATACAGCGCTTAGCCATATAGACATCTTGTCGAACCCAAGATGGAGTCTTAACAAATAGTCTCTGTCTAAATATTTTGCCTTTTGCTTCTAACCCCAAGTGCCGCCTGATCAAACCGGCCAAATTCAAGATAAGTCTGGTGAGTAAGTACATTTTAAGGAAAATAAATGACACCATAAGGGGAGGCTCCAATCTCCCATTATGGCATAGCACCAACGATATCGTTTCTTGGTTTAAAACCAGTCGGGTTAAGGGCAAGACAAGGTTCACTCAATTCAATATAGTCGATTTTTAGGCAATGTCTTGTTGCATGAGACGGCAGCACCGAGAGTTCAGATGCTAAAAGGCATTCCGGGTCGACAGCGAGGACCCTCTGGCAACACAAGTGACAGGTAGAAGCAAAGTACGATTCTCAATTGTCTTTTTATGTTTGTTTGGGAAGTGAGTGGTACGAGGCAAAATACGATTCTCAATTGTCTCTTATGTTTGCACGGGAAGCGAGTTGTGTGAGAGAAAATACGATTCTCAATTGTCTCTGGTCTGTTATTCGGGAAGCGAGTTGTACGAGGCGAAGTATAACTGTCACGGAAGTGGTTGTATGGGAAGCGAGCGTTGAAAGATACATTAGCATCGATAGTTTATAAACAACAGAACATTTAAGTATTATATTTTCATATTTTAAATTTCCTTATATTTGGTTTTTCAAAACATATCAGGTTGTTTAATTAGCTATATTTTTTGTAAATTTTCTTTATGTATTATATCTATTCTTCTTATTGACGTATTTATAATTTTAAGAGGTTTATGATGAGCGGAGTATATTTGAATATCTCATATCATTACTCTTGAAATTTATATATATGTATTTTTATAGAATTATTTCGGATTACTTTCTTTACCTGAAGATTTTTATAACTCTCTAAATAAATAAATTTATTTTGTCATTGGGTTATGAAATGAAGCACTAGTGTTGTTTATTTTAAATTTAAAAAAATTTTTATTATTAATAATTAATTACATACTTAAGATTTTGAGTAGTCTAGATAATCCTAGCTATGAACAATATCTAGATTTTTTAAGGTAAATAGATTTTTATATTATTTAGAATTCATTTATATGCATCTATTACTTGATCATATGTTTTGGTTATTTATTACAATGTTTCTTTATTACTCTTAATTGTTATATTTGAATCCCATTATTACTCTCTCCCAAAATAAATTTATATGAATCGTTCATTATGATTGTTATTATATTCTATATTCTATGTCTATCATAAGATATAATTATTATAATAATAATATATAGTAATATATATATTCCAGATAATAGGAATTTTATAATTCCCTAATATTTATATATTTATATATATATATGTGTGTGTGTGTGTGTGTGTGTGTGTGTGTGTAGAATTGTTTAGAGGGCATAGTTAATAACAGGTAGCTTGCCAGGTGAGCACGCTCTCGGCTTGACGCTACCTGAAGCCATCCGCGGTGGACCAATTCTGGGTCAGGGATCTACTTCAGGAATTCCACAGTGTTCGTTGGGTAAATAAAATGAGTGAATAAGACGGATGATGGATCATGAGAGACTTTATTACAAAACATTCCGCAGCTGCAATATCTTCCTGTGGACGAACATGCAAAACACATGCATACGAACTCTACATACAGAAGATACATGTCCCCAATGTCCTCAATGTCCCCAATGCGCCAATACATGAGCTCTTTATGCACCCAGAACATTACAAGTAACGAACAAACGTTCTAAATTTAAACTCTAAATGTAAATTTAATGTTGAAACCACAAAGCCGATGTTGAAACTTGATGTTGAAACACGTTTATAAATACGTAAGGCATATAAAACAAACACTATTAAACAAACAATATACAGTCATACAAGACACGCAACATATAGAAACATATAGGAACAATACAAGTCTACGACAAACTCTACACAAGTAGATAGATAAATAAATCTCAAGTGTCATACACTCCTAAAGTTACATTACAAGGGAGACCACTTCTCTAAAAATACCTAAAACAATTGATTAATTAATTAATTAATTAATTAATTAATTACAAAGAGTTACCCCTCCCCCTTCAACCGATATTTTCTTACCGAATTCTTGCCTAACCGTAATCGTGATTGACAACAACATGGCGTCAATCATCGATTGTTCTGTGAAACAAGCCTGAAGGAATACTGAATTTATTTTAATCCTGATTTTTCATGTTATTTTTTTTGTATTTGTACACGTATATAATTTTGGTTGTCTTGTTTATTCTTGGGTCTGTCCCTTGCTCGTTGCTATTGCCCAGTGGCAGTTATTTTACTACACTGGCACCACCGATATTGAACAATTTTGATGTTAATGGTGCGAAATTGTTATATTTTTTTGGAGGTCAACTGAAGAGGAGATAGCAATTAGCAGTCTGTACGTCTTTCGTTCGTTCTGTTTGTTTCTTTATATCATTTTTAATATATATATACACACACACACACACACATAAAATGAGATTATGTGAGGTCATAAGTGAAACGTACATATATACACAGACACACACACACACATAA
>JAOPUL010002961.1:27919859-27942528 GCA_027564515.1 Octopus rubescens
GGTTTCAAATTTCGGTGGGGGGGGGGGACAGGTTGAATTACATCGACCCTAGTGTTCAACTGGTACTTATTTTATCGACCCCAAAAGGTTGAAAGGCAAAGTCGACCTCGGTGGAATTTGAACACAGAACGTAATGATGGACAAAATGCTGCTAAGCATTTTTCCCAGTGTGCCAACAATTCTGCCAGCTCACTGCCCTCTGCATTGAGCTATATTAGCCAAACACATCACTCCTGGTACTTTTTGTCTGGTACTTATTCTATCAGTCATTTTTGCCAAACTGCTAAGTTACTGATCTGTAAACATACTAAGTCCCCCTGTGTGGCACTCTGGTGAAATGTCTTCTATTATAGCCCAGAGCCAACCATAAAAGGTGCATCATTCGAAAGCTACAACAATGCAAGGATGCACCTTATGGCCAGTGGTGTATCACATCTGATTGTCTGGTCAATAATGATACAGTAATATATCGTCATCATCATTATCTTTTAACGTCCATTTTTCCATGCAAGCATGGGTTGGATGACTTGACTGGAGCTGGCAAGCCGGGGGCTAATACCATGCTCCCGTCTGGTTTGGCTTGATTTCTACAGCTGGATGCCCTTCTACCACCAACCATATTTACGGTGTATGCTGGGTGCTTTTAACATGCCACCAGCACTGGACTTTCGGTGCTCAGGGCGTCGCCTCCCATGTCTTATTCGCCTTGTACAACTCACTTCCCGAAAACAGACCAGAGACAAATTGAGAATCGTATTTCGTCTCGTACATGACGCTCAGGGCGTCGCCTCCCATGCAGCCACTTCCGTATGTCATTCGAGTGTGACATTTGTATTTTGCCTCATAGAACTCACTTCCCGAAACAAAACATAAGGAGACAATTGAGAATCATACTTTGCCTCTACCTGGCACTCTGGACTGCCAATCTCATACATGATGTTCAGGGCGTCGCCTCCCGTACAGCCACTTCCATATGTCATTCGAGTGTGACGTGTATCTCACCTCATACAACTCGCTTCCCGGAAAACAAAACAAAAATACAAACCAGAGACAATTGAGAACCGTATTTAGTCTCGTACCACTCGCTTCCCAAAACAAACATAAGGAGACAATTAAGAATCGTACTTTGCCTCTACCTGGCACTCTGGGCTGCCAGAGAGTCCCTGCTGTGGGCCCGGAATGCCTTTCAGCAACTGAGCTCTTGCTGCTGCCTGCAACAAGACTTTGTCGATGTTGCTGCCTCAAGCAGCACGACATTTCCATTAAACTCTCAATGTGGCCACCTTCACAACAGGACTCTCGGTGTGGTCCCCTCAAGCAACTGCACTACCGATGTGGCTGTCTCATTTGCACCTGAAAGCACTCTATGCGGCCGCCCCTAGCAAGAGACTTTGCCGATGTGTGTGTGTGTGTGTGTGTGTGTGTGTGTGTGTGTGTGTGTGTGAACAGGTAAACAAAGGAAGGAAAAGATAACTTTGGGATAAAGACTGGAAATATGTAATTTGTGGTTTTTAATGTTTCATGCGATATTTTGGGATACAAACTGTAACTAGTTTAGTTTTCCACAAATATTAACTCTCCATTTTAGTCATATATTATTATTATTATTATCTAATGGGTCTACACTGAGTATGCTTTTAAAATTGAAGGACATAAACTTTTGATGCCTTAGTTGTAGCAGAGTAATCCAGGCCTATATGTAGGGTTCCCCAAATTACTATAAGTGGTCACCCCACCCATCATTGGAGACCTTCTCTGGTAAAGTGCCAGAGAAATATGTGAGCTATATCCAGTGCATACCAGTTGCTAAAAGCGTTTTAAAATGATAACTAGCTGCTGACCATGTCTCTTTATATTCTGAATTCAAATCCCACTCTGTTCACTTTGCTTTTCATTCTCCAGGTGATCAATGAATTAAGTACTAATCAAATCCTAAAACTGATCCCCTCACAAAATATGTAGCCTGGTGAAGCTTGAGAGAATACACCCAGGCCAAGCCTAAAGTGGTATGTTAGAAAGTATATCTAACAGTAAAATCTGCACCAAAAAGGAAAATACAGATACCATAGGGCCGTGAGGGGTCTCTTTAGTTTTGTCATGTCACAACCTCTTTCTTGTTGGTGGTAGAATAAAATACATCCAGTCTACACTATAAAGTGGTTGGTGATAGAAAAGGCATCTTGCTGTATAAAATGACATGACCAAAATAACAATATACACAACAAAAGAATTGAAAGATTTTTCTATGTTCTTATGTGTGTGTGCCAGGTGATAAAGGATGGCAGCAGATGGAAAGATGAAGCATAAGGGAGTGACAAGACAAAGGGCCATTGCAAGTGGTGAAACAAAACATTTCCGTGGGTGATGAAACAAAGGATTATGGAAGGTGGCAAAGTATTGTGAAACCCATCTAATCAATACCAGTATGGAAAGACAGATGTTAAAATAATGATAATGATATAATATATAATAATAAGCTTATTGCATACAGTGCTCAGGTGCACCACAACTCATCAGAAAAGGTAGCCCAAAGTGTTTGTACAGTACATAGAATAATGAACAGAAAATGAACAGTGAATGAGTCATTAAAAAAAAAACGGGCAGGGGAGACATCAGGTGTACTGTTGGTGATGATGATGGAATCAATTGAATAGTGAATAAAATGTCTTGAATTTTTTTAGTTACAACCCTTTGCATTCCGAGTTCAGATCCTGCTATGGTCAATGTTACCTTTCATCCTTTTGGGGGCTAATAAAATAAAGTACCAGTCAAGTACCAGGGTCTAGAATATTGGCTATTCCCCATCCCTTAAAATTGTTAGCCTTGTGCCTAAATCAGAAACAATTATTAAAGGCAGCAAGCTGACAGAGCTTTGGAAGAAATATTTTGAGGTATTTCTTCTAGTTCTTTACATTCTGGGCTCAAATCTAGCCAAGATCAACTTTGCCTTTCATCTCTTTGGGGTCAGTAAAGTAAAAGTCAAGAACTGGAGCAATGCTATAGAATAACCCCCTTTCTTAAAATTACTGGCTTGTACAAAATCAGAAAAAGGAGGTGAAATGGTATAATTGTTAGAGCATTGGGAAAATGATTTGCCTGTATTTCTTCTGACTTTTTACAATAAGAGTTCAAATCCTACAGAAGTCTACTTTCATCTTTTATGATTGATAAAATAAGTATCAGTTTAGCATTGGGGCCAATGTAATTGACTTGCCCCTTGTGCCAAAATTTGTAATGGACCTTGTGCCAAAATTTGAAACCAAAGTCAGTGAACTGGCAGAACCATTAGCATGCCAAACAAAATGCTTAGCAGCATTTCATCCATCTGAATTCAAATTCCACTAAGGTTGACTTTGCTTTTCATCTTTTCGGGGTCAATTAAATAAAGTATCAGTTGAGCACTGGGATCGACATAATCGACTTACCCTCACCCCCCGAACTTGCTGGCCTTGTGCTAAAAGTTGAAGCCATTATTGTTATGACCATTATCCTCATAGAATTTGAATGCACTGAATTGGTTGAAACAGTAGATCACCAAACCAAATATATTGCAGTATTTCTGAATATTTAACTGGAATGTTCTACCAGGGTTCTTTAAAAAAAAGAATGGAATGCATCCTGTTTCTGATGTAATTCTAGTATGATTGTCAAGAGCATTTCTTTCTAGAGATAGCACTCTATATAGTTTTTACGGTATTGTTAAGTTTTATAGGAAAAGAATGCATTGTGAGCATTTCAGGAGCAGCAGCACTGCTCCAAATGTGGGAGCAGTATTCCATTGTAAGTTTTACTTTGTAGAGAGTCAGCAACTGATAAGAACTAAAGTATTTTTTGTCCTATTGCTAGTCTTTGGGATGAAGTATTAACTAAATAGTGGTCATCAGGAAAGATCATCAGAGATTGTGAGGCTTAATTTTTGTAGCATGTTTGAATGTTTTAATGGTATGTTGTTCAAGACTTGATAGAGTAAAGTACACAATTGTTTCTTTGTGCTGTTAAAAGAGACAAGATTATCATGTGCCTGTTGAATATATATGTACCCATGAATAAGTAGCATGTTTGTTAAATTAAGTAACCTTTCTATTAAGAAATACTTATCTATGCATATTTGACATGATGCTTGCTCTTTTTTCTAATATTCTCAGCTTCCCTCCATGGTAACAAATTAGTTGCTTATACATTGATCCACAATAAAGCCAATATTGATCTCAGGGACATCGATGGAAAGACCTGCTTAATGATTGCTGTCATCAATAGCCATCTACAACTTGTGGAACTGCTCTTGGAGTACAATGCTAATATTACAATATACAATACAGTTAGTAGACTGCCATTCTATTTATTTTTCATTTAAGATCATCATAATTATTGTTGCTGTTTAGTGATGCAAAGCATTTCAGCTGTGACCAGCTCATCATATTGTATGTCAAGGACTAGATTATTCATCTTCCTTTCTTTGTTTCAGATGGTAGGATCTAAATTAACGAAGATTTGGCTATTACTTCTAGCAGGTCAAGTAACAACATAGAATCCCTCTCACATGTTAGTCAGTATTATTGTTGTACTATAGAATTGTAGGAAATAGAACTTAAGATTAAATATGCACTTTACTCTAATTATTTTCTCATTTTCGAGGCCTAGTCATAAGAAAGTTTTATTAATTTTCTCTTTTACTGTTTTACAACCATTTTCCTGCCCATGGTCCCATTTGTGGGTATGATTCTTGTTGGAACAATTTTCACAGCTGGATACTACTCATACTGTCAACCATTCAACTGAGAAGTAGGTGTGAAAACTGCTTTTTGTTTTAGTTCAGTCAGGCAAGTTAAAGCAAGGAGAGTTATGTACCTTGCTCAAAAGCATAACACTAAGGCTGCACTAATTTCAATTGACTGCTTAATCATGTGATTTTCATTTGAACGTATAATCATGTGGTTTAGCTCACACTTATCATAATAATGATACTAAGGGTTACTTACATAGGCACAAGGAGCTCAGGCATTTGCATTTCAATCAACTCTAGTATATGACTGGTTCTTTATTTTATTGATCCCAAAAGGAAGAATAGCAAAGTCAACTCTGGCAGGATTTGAACTCAGAACATAAAATAATATAACTAAATACCTGCAGTGCCAATTAGTGAGGGTGTCAGCTATGGTATTTATCAAGAGACTGTCACTATTAAAAAAAAATACTGAATTTCAGAAAACTCAATTTTGTTATATAGGCGTGGTTGTGTGTGTGTTTTATACACATATCAATGAAAACAGCCTTCCATTGTCAATGAGTTTTGTTATACTTAATGATGATGTAATATTATATGTATATTATCTGTGGCAGGTGAAGACAACTTGATTATCTTCACCACTGATTACCATATGGCATTTTTGTCTGGTGCTGTGATATTCATTCCCTCACTAGTAATACTGATGTGAATCAATAAAATAATAAATTGTTGTTGATGTTGTTGCTGCTATTGTTATTGTTGTTAATTAGTGTAATGGAATGGTAGACTTAATGCCTTTAGGAATTTACCTATGTCCCTTTATTTTTTTGTAACTTCAAATAAACCCAATGTCAAAACTACTATTATCCAATCCAGAGCCTATAAAATTAGTGCTGATCAAATACTGGAGTTGATTTATTGACTATTCTATCTCCTGAAATGTGTGCCTTGTGCTTATGTTAAAAATTATCATTATCATTATTACTATTACTGAAAGGTTGATTCAACTAACACATTACCCATTCCTCTACTAAAAATGGCCTTAACATTTAGGGGAAAAAAAAAAATCAATATTATATATGAACAACTATTTTCTCTTGTATTTCATTTTCTTTTTATCCTTTCCCTTTCAGAGTGGTCGTACAGCATACGAAATAGCTGTTTCCCTTGAAAAAAGAGTAAGTAGATTCATCATTGAAGTTAAATTTTGCTGGTGGAATGGGTCATAATTGTCATGGTTCTTCTTAACTTGTCATCCTCAACTTCTAATGTAACTCAGCTTTGATTGAGAAGCCCCTAATGGCACATATTTAGATGGGTGAACATTTTTAAACATGTAATATTTTCATTGTTCAGCTGACATTCTGGCTGTGACCTTTCTAGCTTTTTCTCATGTATAATGTATATAAGAGTATATTATCCAATGTGACCTTCCTTTCTTAAAACAGTAGAGTGTGATTTGAAGGGCATTTGGCTTTAGCAGGTAAAGTGACCAAATAGAGATATTGTTACTTTTGTTGTTTTGTACCACTGTATATCCTAACCACACATTATTATAATAACTGTGGCTGCATCACATATGCTATAGCTTTCTTCCTCAAATATATAAACTGCTTAAAGTCTGATCCATTACCATTTCTCTGCTAGATGCATATGTCCCCCATGTTAGGTTCATATCGGAACCATATCTGGGAAAGTACAGAAATTGCACATACACTGATTACCTAATGTTTACTCAGCCAATATGCTGTTACCTCTATCACACTGAGTTACTCTATTTTCTCACTCTATATATCTTCGCTCTGTCCCTCTATATTTTCTACTGCAATTACAGTGGTTTCTAGCTTTCTAAAATAGCAAGATATGTACTACTTTTCCTTATACCTCCTTATTGTCTGTTACTCTTAAGACAACCTTAAATGTCCCACTCAAATTTATGACTCTTTTGAACTCACATCTTTCCCTCCAAATATCACCACATTGATTTAACCTACATTGGAAGGGCTTTAAAGACTGTAAGTACTGTCTCTTCTTCCTTAGAGTACATAATAATAATAATAATTGTTTCTAATCCAGGCACAAGGCCAACAATTTTGAAGAGAAGTGATTAGTTAATACCATTGACCTCAGTTCTTGATTGGTACATTATTTTATCAACCCTGAAAGGATAAAAAGCAAAAATGACGTTGACTGAATTTGAATCAAAATGGAAAGAATATAAACAATGTTGTTTTTTAGCCTCAGGTCAGCGGGGATTTAGCAGACCTATGATGAAAGACCCTATTGTGACCATCCAGTAGAGTGTCGTTTAGAAATTTGGCTACAATTTTTACCAGGTTGAACAACCACATGGTTCCTGAATATTTTAGTTTATTTTATGATTAAGTACTTATACAAATTTGAGAACTTTATTAAATAATCATTTTTTTTAATAGGCTAGTTTATACTGATTCTGGTTTTTATTTTTTGTTGGTACATGTTAGTATTAGTTGATGTGGTTTTCCTCTTCATTTGTCAGGCAATAAAAGAATCCATGCAGAAATATATGAGAAAGAAAGGAATTAAATTTGTATAAGAAGTAAACCAGTAAGGTTAACACTGCATAACTTATGGTATCTTGGTATGTGTCTGCTTATATATTCTCAGGTGTTTCTAATAGCTACTAAAAGCTTTTATTTTTTTGTCTTGTAAGATATATATCATCATCATTTAATGTCCATGTTTCATGTGGGCATAGGTTGGAAGCTTTGACAGGATTGGATGGGTCCAAGGACTGCATTAGGCTCCATTGTCTACTTTGGCATAGTTTCTAGAGCTGGATGCCTTTCCTACTGCCAACCACTTTATGGAATGTATGGAGTGCTTTTTTTGTGGCACCAGCACTAGTAAGGTTGCCATGCAGCCTGCAAGACTATGAACCCCACAAGAGGCAGCTTTATGCCAGGAGATGAGGGGTTGAAGTATGAGAGAAGGAGCTAGTTTCTTGCTGTAGAAGAGGTATGTGGCGACTCACATATTCAAAAAGAGGGTGGGGGTGATTTGGGATGTAGAATGTTTCCAAAGATCAAGGTATACCTATGAGGAGAGTGAGAGATTGAAGAGTTTGGTGAGTAAAGGAGTAAGCTCTGAGCACAATGTTTGAGGTTAATACAAGGGTCATTGTCAATACCTTGTTGGTTTGAAGTAACTGGAATACTTTTGCATTAATTGTGGGTGTATATAAGTTGGGGAGCCTGGTAGGGATGGAATGGATTCAATTTGGAGGAAATTTGCCTGGTATGTGTATTATTATGCAATGGTGGAGGCTTTCTGCATGGGAGTAATGCTCACAGAGCACCACTTTTGAGAAGAGGAGGAAGAAAGGATTCCACAAAATTGGTGAAGATTCTTTTGACAAAACACCAGAAGAATTGGGTACAATTTGAGTGGTAGGAGTATTTGGGAGCTGTGCAATACACAAAGGCATCATTTACCGTTTGTGTTGTGAGCTTGCAGGAGTTACATTGTGAATAAATGTCACCCATTTTATTTTGGGTGGTGGTGATGGGTCCCCAGGAGGTGTGGAATTTTTTTAAAAACCTGAACTGCTGAAAAACTTAATATCCCTAGTCCCACAAATGGTGTGCACATATCTTCTATGCAGTTATGAGGGAATCACCTGTGGAACTTGAAATATTGATTTTTTTTTTTGTTGTTGTTGTTGTGTTGAGGATGTGGAGGCACATGCCTAAAGAGACAGTTTCAGTCAACCGCCTTGCTGTTTCTGATGGGTCAGGAGAGAAGCATTCATGCTACTTGAGACAATTGGTATAAAACTGGTGGAGCTCTAACCAGCTGGCTTACTTGAAGTGCCGTAGATCCAGGATGAGGGGTGGCATTGTGTAATCAGGGCTGGATTTATAGGGGGTGAAGGGGGCGATTGCACCCTCGATATTGGAGGGGCCCCTGCTACGAAGGGTATAGAGCACTCAATACAAGGAGCCCCACCTCCCAGAAATCTTGCATGAAGAGGCTCTCTTTCAATATACAAATATATCTTGATGTCTTAAAAAATTTAATGGATTCTCTTTTATGATAAATAACCATAGATTTCTCCACGTTACCGACACCATTAATTTTCCAAGATTTTAATTCTTGTGTATAAGCTCTCTCCGCCCTGAACTTGAAGTGCCCTGGGCCTCCCATAATTTAAATCCGGTCCTGTGTGTAGTATGTAGTTGTATGTTGGTTAGATGACCTGATAGTTACAGTTTAGTAGAGGTTAGGTTTTGAGGTGAGAAAAAAATCAAAAGTGATTAGAGTGTCTGTGTGTCAGCCTGAGAGACCAGCAGGGAATGGAACAAGTTAATATAAAGTGTTAAGAATTTCAAGAGATCAGCTTCTGCATCTGCAGAATTGGTATGGAATAAGTATGAAACCCACAAGGAGGTGTGGGTATTAAAGTCACCAAAGATGATGACTTCAAAGAGGGCAGAGGTGTCATATATACCTTTAATGCAGGAGGAAGTATTGTCAAAGAATTGCTATGGTATGAAGAGTTGGGAGAGTGACAGTGGGAACAGATATATTTGGGAGAAAGTGGAAGGGACACTTTAAGCCAGAGTAACTGGAAAATGTTATTATTGAAATCTAGGTGAGAGAGGTGAATGACAAGGAGAGTGGAGTCTACGTATATGCAGACACTACCTTTTAGAGTGAGTGTAGCCTGAATAGCAGAGATGAATTGTAAATGAGAGTTGAGAAATTTGTGTCATGTAGAGGAATAAGATGTATAGCATGTGAATAAAAGACACTATATGGCTTGTGTGTGGATAAGAGGCGGCATGTAGGTTGAAGCAAAGACTATAGATGTTTGAGAAGAAGAAAAAATTGATCAGAAGTTTTAGTTGTTTTTGACAAACCTGGATAAGTCTTGGTAACCCCCTACTAGAAGCCTTGTTCAAAATTTAGCAACACATTGAACTCCAGCTACCCATAGGTCAGATGGTTAGATGTACGTACCACTTACAAAAAAAATAATACTGAAGGCACGTGACCTAATGGTTAGAGTGTTCAGCTCATAATTGTAAGATCATGGATTCAGTTCCTGACCAGCCAGTGTGTGTTTCCTTAAACAAGACACTTTATTTCATGTTGCTCCAGTTTACTCAATTGTAAATTAGTAGCAGCCAGAATGCTGTTATTGTTATCAATGCTGCTAGTGTAGTTGATTGTTATATATTGTAGCAGAAGATCAAATAGTTTTTTTTTTGTTTTTTTTGCCCTTCAAGCAAACTTGTCTGTAATAAGTTCTATTCTATTCCATCATTTTCTGTGAATGTTCATTGTTATTTTACTTTCTTCTTTTTTAAATCTCTGTTGATATTTCTTTTTTACAGGTTTGTATCTGAGAGGGGAAGAGGTATATCTGTTTACATTAGTTGTTATTACTGCTGCAGCAACTACCTCTTCATTTTTCCCTATTCCTCCATAAGACGAAGCTATCTGGTATTTCTTGTGAACTTTGTTAACAAAATAAGAAAACTTAAATGTTAAAAATGTTTAAAAACAGACCATGTTTTTTTACCAACCCAAAGAAAGCACGTGAATACTGGAATGCTCCAAAGTGTTCTGATCAGTAAAATACACTGAAAGTAACTATTCCCATTGAGTACCAAGACATGTTGGTTATTGAAGTGATTTAAGAGAATATAATAGCTAGCTGTCACCCTTCAGCTAAAGTATACCATTGTTCCTGGAACTGAAGAAGCAATTCATAGCACAGACCTAAGACTGTTATAGACATTCAAGGTAATAAGAGAAGTAACGCTATGTACATTAAACTATCCATAAAGTGGATAAATATATTTTCATTAATATTGATATTTGAAATCTTCTTCTTCTTCTTCCAAAGTTTAAAATCCGGTTTTGTCCCCGTGAACGGGGGTGGCCGGATTCACCTCACACTCGCAGCAATCGCCCTTAATCAATCAATCAACTTGGTTCGTCAGCATTTTTTGTCACCATTTGCAATCTCATTAGTGACATGCCCATTACTCTGGTCCATCAGTTAATTGGTTAAATGTTAACTAGTTGAATAATAACAATAAAATAAATGAAATAGAACCAGTTTAATGGTTATAGGTAGTTTTGCGGTAAACACTTTTGCTGTAAGACAATTCGTTTTAAATGACCTCATCACGTTTGTCTTTTAATGTTTGACATTGAACAAAGACTTGCCTATTTAATGCTTTTATAAAAACCTTTTGTCATTCTTTCTTGTATTTTAAAAAAATGTTGATATAATACGGAAAATTTGTCTTACGGAAAATTTTCCAATACAGCAAAATTTCTTACATCAAATTTTCCAAACATGGTGTTTATTATTGTCATAATGACTCTTCCAAGATACAATAAAATCTGATTCAATACAGGGGTCAAGAATATTGCAAACCAAATTCCAAAAACGAAATGTTAAATATGGAAAAATTAAAAATTAAAAAAACATCTTACTTGTAGCATGAGAGCATGCGGAGAGTGGACAAAGTGTGAAGTATTGCCTTTTGGAGATGATTCTAAACAGAGTTGGCTATCACAGGCAACTGGATTGTACATGAACACAATGCTGGAGGTTAAACGGCCTTCATATAGGACCTGTAATAAACAAACGGAAGCTGACCTCAGAGGGATTTGAACACAGTAATGTGAAGCACTAGAACAAATACTGCAAATCATTCTGTCCAATAGTAATAATTGTTTCTAATTTAAGCACAAGGCAAACTGTTTTGAGGAGAGGAGTTTGTCAATAGCATGAATGCCAGTACTTGGTTGTTACTTTATTTCATTGACCCAAGAGAAATGAAAGGTAATGCTGACATTGGTGGTACTTGAACTCAGAAAGTGAAGAGCTGGGACCAAAACAAAACACTAAGCATTTCATCTGTTGTGCTAATAATTCTGCCAGCTTGCTACCTTGATAAAATGACAATAATAATAATAATAATAATCTTTACTATTATAGGCAGAAGGTCTGAAATTTTGGGGGAAGGAGACTAGTCGATTGCATCGACCTCAGTACTTGACTGGTATTTAATTCATCGACCACAAAAGGATGAAAAGCAAAATGGACCTCAGTGTAATTTGAACTCAGAACATTAAGATGATGAAATGCTACTAAGTATTTTGTCTGGTGTGCTAACGTTTCTGCCAGCTCGCTGAGTTATATAATAATAATAATAATCTTTTGTTATAGGCACAAGGACGGATTTTTTTGGAGAAGAAGTAAGCTGATTACATTGACCCCCAGTGCGTAACTGGTACTTATTTCATCAACTCCAAAAGGATGAAAGGCAAAGCCAACCTCAGTGGAATTTGAACTCAGAATGTAAAGACAGACAAAATGCTTCGCAGCATTTTGTCCGGCATGCTAACAATTCTGCCAGCTCACTGCCTTATATTATTATTATTATTATTATAAATATGTTTTTCTAATTTTCGGCACAAGGCCAGCAATTTTGAGGGTGGGCTAAGTCAATTACATTGACCCCAGTAGTACTTGACTGGTATTTAATTCATCAACCCTGAAAGAATGAAAACTAAGTCGACCGTGGCAGAATTTGAACTGAGAACGTAGAGATGAACGAATTGCCGCTAAGCATTTTGTCTGGCATCTAACGATTCTACCAGCTCACCACCTTAATAATAATAATAATAATAATAATAATCCATTCTATACTGGGCATGAAGGCCTGGAATTTTGGGGGAGGATTATAGTCGATGTTATCGACCCCAGTTTGTAACTGGTACTCACTTTATCAATCCCTGAAGGATGAAAGGCAAAGTCGACCCTGGCGGCATTTCAACTCAGAACGTAAAGTCGGAAGAATTGCCCCTAAGCATTTCTCCTGGCGTGCTAACGATTTTGCCAGCTTGCCGCCTTTATAATAATAATAATAATAAAAAAAATAATACTTACTCTTCGTGTGTTTTCTGATAGGATTGTTGAATTTTCATTGTCAAAGCGGAACTGGCTCTGAAAAATGGAGCAAAATTGAGAATAAATGCAAAATATTTATATAGACATATTTCTAATGATCTCTTAAATAGGTCAAGGAACACATATTCTTTGTGCTCCCACCCCACCCCACACCACACCACCCAGAACAAGTTGTAGGGTTATTGTTGGTTGTACTGGTATTGGGCAGAGACTGCAATATATTTTCAAATGGACCCTTCTACCTAAGATCCAAACACATCCCTTGTTAATGTGCATGGTGGACAATGCAGTTTGATTGTTCTTTCAATCCCTTTCCATGCCTACCCTCACTTAGGGTATTGAATGTTAGGTAATGACCAAAAGAGAGGCTGAAATGGGGTTCCCCCAAATGATCTCCAAAGTAATGTTACTCGACAGGGTGCAAGCACAGAGATCGAGGAGTCTCTCCAGTTTGAGCTACTACTTCTCTGCATTGAGAGGTCACTTCTTCAGTTGGTTAGAGTGTTGCAGGAAAAGATTGCAAGACGGATTCTTCAAGCTGAGCCCACTGGCAGGAGACCTTGGTGTAGACCAAGAATGCGATGATTGGATAATATCTATAGTTTCAGTTGGTCATGCTTTGAAATCCAGTCAGAAAGTGCAATGACAGTTGATTCTGATAGGACCCTATGGAGGAAGTGCCTGAGAACTATCACCACAACCCTCCCAGGAATAAAAGGCAGAAAAGATGGGTGGATAGGTGTGTGTGTGTGTGTGTGTGTGTGTGTGTGTGTGTGTGTGTGTGCTGCCTTGTCTTAACATCATGTAGTAGTTGCAAATGAGTGTCCCTGTTATACAAACAGTTTCCAATACTCTGGTAAAAACATATCTGGCCATGGGGAAATAATATTACCTTGCTTAGAAACAGGTGAGGATTTGCAACAGGAAGGGCATTTAGCCGTACACAAAATCTGCCTCAAATTCCATCTAACTTGTGCAAGCATGACCAAAGTAGATTTTAATGACAATGATAATGATGACAACATACAAAGGTTACACTAGAATGCTTCTTGATCAAGACGCTGTGCAATAACATAGAACCTAAGACCTCATGCTAACAGACCAAAGAGTATCCACCCAACTGTACCTGCGCTTTGGTGATTTACCAAATTTTATGTATACATACCTTATATCCAGGTCCTAAGCTGTATATAGCTGAAACTTGATTAGCTGTGAGGTATTCGTTGAAGAGGTACACTGCAGACATCTGTCCGCAAAACATAGTATCTGGGTCTCCATCAGAGCTCGCTCCAAGAAAGCATTTGTCAAATGGCTGGAAAGAGAATATATTTGTTGACTTATAAAGTCTCAAAAAGAACATTAATGGCATCAACTTTACTGGTCACAAAGGCCTGACCATTCTGCCGAACCCAGGAATGGAAAAAAAAATACATAGAGCAGAAACTATGAAATAAATAATGGTTTATAATTTTGGCACAAGACTAGGAATTTTGAAGGGTGAGGAAAAGTCGATTATGTCACCCCCAGTATTTGACTGGTACTTTATTCTATTGATCTGACAGGATGAAAGACAAAGCTGACCTCAGCAGGATTTGAACTCAGAACATAAAGAGCCAGAAGAAATTCTGCTAACCATTTTGCCTGACACACTAACAATTCTGCCAGCTTGCCACTTTAAGGAAGATATAAAATAACTGTTTCAAATTTTGGCACAAGGCCTGCTATTTGAGGTGGGGGCAAGTCAATTATATCAACCTCAGAGGGATGAAAGGCAAAGCAGGTCTTAGCAACATTTGAACTTGGAATGTAAGGAGTTGGAAGAAATACCATTAAGCATTTATCTAATGATCTTACAACCTCCACCATCACCATTCTATGCTGGCATGGATTGCATGGTTTGACAAGATTCAACAGGATGGTGAAAATGAGGTGTCAGGATGTACACCCAGAGTATACTGGGTCATTTTCATTTTTTTTTCATGGCACTAGTACAAATAAGGTCGCCAAGTGACTTTCAAAACAAGACCCCTTGACAGAGTGGAGGTGATTTTATGCCAGGTGTTGAAAGGCTAAAGTATGATAGAGGGAAAGGAATACATGGCTTCCCCAGCAAGAAAGGGAGAAAATATGGTGGCGATAATGTGTTAGGATGTTTCTTCAAGGTACAAGAGAGAATATGGACAGAGTTGGAGGCTTTGGCATGTTTTCTGTAACTCAATGCCCTTCCTAATGCCAATCATTTTACAGAATATACTGGATGCTTTTTCTTTCTTTTTTTTTTGTGCCACTAGTACTAGTGAGGTCGCCATGCTGCTTGCATGACTACAAACCTGAAGGTGGTGCCTTTATGCTCAGAGATGAGGGGTTAAAGTATGAGAGAAGGGGCCAGAGTAGAACAGGTTCCTTATAGTAGAGAAGCCGTATGACTACTCATATTTTAGAAGAGAAGGTGGGAGTGATTGGTTGGGGTTGGAAAGAGATGAAAATAGTGATGGGGTTTCAGGGTGGACTCTCAAGGTACAAGGGGATTAAAAGTGAGTGGGAGAAGATAAGGGGTAAATGTATGAGAGAAGGGCCCAGAGCAGAAAAGGTCTCTTGCTCTAGAAAGTCTACATGACTACCCACATTTAGAAGAGAGGGTGGAGGTCCATGTGGAATTGGAAAGAGATAAAAATAAGGGTGATGAAGTGTCAAGGTGGACCTTCAAGTTATGAGGTAGGTAGAAAGGATAAGGGATAAGGGAGCCAAAAGTGTGGGTGAGCGGAGGTTGCAAGAGAGAGAGAGTTCGGAGAGGAGAAAGTCAGAGATGGGGAAGAAATATGGTAACATTTAGTTCTTGTATATAATACACACCTCTGATATTTAGGGATTAAAAATCTGGGGAAATGCATATTAAAGAAAATATAAAGGCAATACTTACATCATTGGTGCTAACTAACCAAGACATATCTGTGAATGACACGAGTTCTCCATCCACGTAGCACCGCAACTCAGAGCGACTCCATCGATAATATACATGGCACACTGTTACCATGTACCACTGAAAACAAAAAAAAAAACAATCATCATTATTATTATTATTATGAAGGTGTCGCACAGTACCCAATATTGTGAGTACCGGGGAGTTTATACTGTCTGTCAAGTCACAACAAGGACCTCAGACAGGCAGTACCCTGCACAGTATGCGTGCAGTTCCAAGTAACGCCGATTTTTGCAATACATCAAGATTGTAGGGTATTTCCAGTGTCTAGATGCTTCTTCAGGTTTGGTGGTATTGAACCCAATACTCCGATGACAACAGGGACAAACTTTATGCTTGACTCTCGCAGCTGTCACATCTTGGCTATCTCAATTTTCAGTTCTCCATATTTGACGACCTTTTCTCTTTCTTTCACGATAATATTTTGATCTCCTGGCACTGCCACGTCGATTATTAGGCACTTCTTTTTGTCCCTTACAAAAGGCCGATAGAAAAGGTCGATAGAAAAGGTCAATACAAAACAACATTAAATGACATGATACAAACATAAAGAAACAACACGATACGAGACAAAGGGTTTTACATCGTATAAACAGCAAATAACAATTATTAAAAAAAGAAACAACAAATTAAAACTCACGCTTTGAGATCCTCGTGGAAAACCTCACAAAAGTCACGGGTACCTGATCAAAGGGCAAGAACCACACTCATTTTATTTTCACAGGCGAAGAACCAATATCTCATGTCTGTAGTAGAACCACTATTTTCATCCTTCCAGCACAACCAACACCTCATGTCTGTAGTAGAACCAATATTTTCATCCTTGTAGTAGAACCAATATTTTCATCCTTATAGCAGGACCAACACTTTATGCCTGTATCAGAACCAACACTTCATGTCTATAGCAGAAACAACACTTCATGTCTGTAGCAGAACCAACATCCCACGTCTGCAGTAAAACCAATATTTTCATCCTTCATGTCTATAGTGGAACCAATATTTCACGTCTGTAGCAGAACCAACACTTTCATCCCTGTAACAGAACCAACACTTCACGTCTGCAGCAGAACCAACACTTTCATCTCTGTAGCATAACCAATCTATTCATGTCTGCAGTACTACCAATCTATTCATGTCCGTAGTACAACCAACACTTCATGTCTGTGGTAGAACCAATATTTTTTCTTTTTTTATCCTTGCAGTAAAACCAATATTTCATGCGGAGCATAAAAATTCACATTTTGACACGACTACAACAACAATAACATCACCACCACCACTCCCAACAGCGACAAAATCATGAAGGAGTGGACGGAGGAAAACAGTAACACCACTACCACTTCCACCATCACAAAATCCAACCCAAACAACAACAACAACAACAACAGTAATGAACAAGAAAAGAAAAAATGAATTCTTTAAGCCGAAGAACTGATTTACAAGACAGCGAAAAGATTAAAAAACGACAATTACGTCAGCGTTTTGTGTCGGCCAACAGAGGAGATTGAGGTGACAGAAATGAGTTGGCTAGTGCCAAAACCCATATAAACAGGAGTGGCAGGATTGTCGACCTCAAGAAACTAGAAGTGCTAGAAAGGACAACAAATGCACTGTGATATACAGATGTATATCAGTGCAAAGCAAAAACTTAGAAGGAGCTAGGCAGGCCCAGGACGAAAATGCCTGAGGCCTGTGTGGCATCTAAAATCTTATGTCGCCCGTGGCAGAGCTTTGACACAGTCGAGGTTAGGATTCTAACCGAGGAACTAACTTAAAGACTGAGGAGATCCACATGATCCCTACATACCTCGGTCGGAGAGTTATCAAGGTGAAGGTGGCGGAGGTCCCATCAGAGGGGAATATCCCCTTGCTGGCATCAGCGGTGTTATATGGCATAGAGGACAAGGTAAATCTTTTACAAGTCCGCAGAGTAAAAAAAGAAAATTGGTTGGGTACAGGGATGGAACTCTTATTGCTTGCAAATTTCGCAACAGCACAAGAGATTCAAGACATCATCCAGCTCCCTGGACGATACAGACTATTTCTAGCAGTAGAGGACAGAAGGCCGAGATGCCACATTGTGGAGAAACAAGCCACTTAAAGGCTTTCTACCCCAGGCAAGCGAAATGCAAACCTGCACTGCAGCCGACACCTCCAACACCTCCAACACCTCCAACCCAACAACAACCAGAGCAAAAGCGCCAGCAGAGGCAGGCAACCATAAAGACTGCGAAAACAACAGCAACACCAATCACAACAGCAGCAACAACAACAAGAACCACAACAGTGGAAGCAACAGAAGATGCAACAGGCCCCCCTCAAAACAACAACCATAGCCACAGAAGAAAATGAACTAGCCCCTCAACATCTGCCCCCGCCCTGTTCCTACCAGTCAGACATGTCCTGCGTGGAGGTGGACAACGGGCAGACTGAGCGGGCAGCCTGGACGGCAAGCGTGGACGGGCAGCCTGGTCGTTAGACTGAAAAAACAGAAAAAGAAGACCGCAATGACATCGACAGAACAATTGTGGCCAGACCGGGAAACACGTTTGAAAACAAAAATACAGACACAACTGCTCCAACGGCAGCCACACCACCACCACCACAACCACCACCACCACCACCACCAACAACAACAACAACAACAACAACAACAACAACAACGACGACGACGACAACAACAACAACAACAACATCATCATCCCCATCGATAACATCACCACCACCACTCTTATAGACACCACCATCACAAGCAGAACCCAATTCACAAACACAACTGGCAAACCGCACACCCCAACAGCAGCAACACTCAAGCATAATAAATTATATGGCAATAAATACGAACAACACAGAACTGATGGAATACATATGTAACCATACAGACATCGCACACATCAATTCCATCACACCAAAACACATAAACATCATCAAAACCTCACAAGAAACGTACTCAGCCATAAAAACTAAGTATCCTAAATGAGTGGGGGATTTCAGAAGGCTGTACGCCGAACTGGCTCGTGGAAGAATCCACACCTGACCATGGAGACGGAAAAAACCTCCGTGCCTCACCAGGAAAATCACATCATAAGTAACCTTCTCCGCTTTCAATCTTTTTTCTAGCATGGCCATGCTTAAGATAGGCAGCATAAATGCACGTGGCCTGGGGTCACCTTGGAAACAGGGCCGTCTACTCAACGACCTCAGGTCACTAAGCGTCGATGTAGTGGCCATCAGTTCAACCAGACTCTCCAACCGACAAGCTTTCCTGCACAATTTCGGTGGATACGAGATTTATTTATCTCCATGTCAATCGGAAATGGGATGTGGAACTGCGGTGTTGTTCCGGAGAGGCCTGGACCCAGAAGGTAAGTTGGTGGTCTTTAACGTGAACAGTAGTGATGGGGATGCCCTCAGACTTGTGACTGCTTATGCTCCGACAGGAGCAGGAATGTCGGACTTCCTCAGACGTCTGGAGGTTTTCCTGGGAACGTCGCGATCTTTACAGTTAATGGGTGATTGGAACGCCGTCTTAGAGCCATGTTTGGGCTGTGTGGGGCTAGCGGATAGAAGAGTGGGTGGTAAAAGCCTCACAAACCTGCTCAGACATTTCCAACTGTATGACAGGTACCTACTGGATCTCCTAGATGTGTCAATGTGGACTTGGATAAATCGCATCGGGTCATCCAGATCGTATCTAGACAGGGTATTCTGTAGATCAGTAGATAAGGATAGCATAAGTTGTCCACTTTTGAAACTGTTCGGCTACACTGACCACACATTTGTGATTTGTATGGTTGACCTAGATAGGCTTAGAAGGCAGAGACCCGGTTACTGGTGCTGAACGCGTCACTTCCGGCATACCCAGCTTACAAAGACCGGATTAAAGAATTAGTTAAGCGGGCGTTGACAGGGGAAATCACCAACAACAAATGGTGATATGCCCTGAAAAGGGCAATTAGAGTAGAATCAGTTAGGTTCAGTAAGGCATTAGTGACAGAAAGAAATAAGATAGAAGGCAACCTAGTCAGAATCTTAGAAGAGGCACTTAGGAAAGGCATTGCAACCGACGTGCTGGAGGCTAGATTGGTGGTCGACCAATTCTTCAACGCTAAACACGAAGGCTGCCTTGTCAGAGCTAATTCGCGTGCTCTAAGACATGAGGGAATGAAAGCCGCTCAATGGGCCCGACTGGCAGACGCGCAACGTGGAAGCAAAGCCAAAATTCGGTCTTTTTACCGGACCAAAACGAGCGCATGGTAGTCGAGCCCAGGCAGATATATGTGGTATTTCAGCAGCATTTTGCCCAACTGTTTGGGACGAGTGGCCGTCTGAAACCTGGGGTGGACCTCAGTAGCTACCTCGACGGCGTGCCGCGACGGCGTGCCGCGACGGCGTGCCGCGACTATCGAAAAAGGCCGCAAAATGTTGCAAAATACCGATAGCAGTCGCTGAAATACGGGAAGCGATGATGGGCTGCACGGCGGGCAAATCGCCTGGTTTGGATGGTCTGCCCTACGAGTTTTACTATTATATGCCAGACTTGTTTGGGGGCCTCTTAACAGATATCTACTGCATCTGGCAACAGAACGGGAGAATTTCCAATTCTCTGAGCCCGAGGAGCGTAGCACTACTGAGAAAGGACGCAAACAAGGGGGACAAAATTAATAATTTTAGAGCTATAACGCTGCTGAACGCAGATTTCAACATTCTAGCCAAAGTATCAGCAAAGAGGTCGGCGCTTGTCGTCGAGAAACTGATTGGTGATGGGCAAACATGCGCAATTCCAAACAGATCCGCTCACGACAACCTCCACCTCATGCGATACATAATAGACAGGGTGGGTAAAGAAGGTGGCATGGGTGGGGCTCTGATCAATTTAGATCAGTCTAAAGGCTTCGATAGGGTTGACCACTAATATTTGGCAGCCGTCCTCACGGCAACCGGTTACGGTTCTGTCCTCTGTGGCTGCCTCGCTGCTATGTACAGCGACATTTTCTCGGTAGTTTGGGTGAATAGTTACCTTTCGGAACCATTCAACATCATGCGTTCGGTCCGTCAAGGGTGCCCACTTTCAACTCTTCTCAATGTACTGGCTTTAGAACCACTACTACGGAAACCGGAGGCATTGAGAGACAGCCAGCTCGAACTAGGACGTGGGAGGACCGTGTCGGCTTACGCAGACGACGTCACCGTGATAGTGTCGAACAGCAAGCACATAGAGCTGGTCGGTACTGCTCTAAAAGAATACGAGGTGGTGACAGGACCAAAAATCAATCCGGAAAAGTCAGTGGGCCTGCAGCTCGGCACCTGGAGAGGCAGGCCCATGCTGTCCCATAGCGTAGTGGGACGCTGGACGGAAGGACCGGTTAAATTGCTCTGAGTCTAGTTTGGTCCAGATCTCCAGGCGGAGAAGAACTGGGACGAAGTGACGAGCAGGGTGGCCAATCTCACCCAGAAATGAGTCGAGAGAAAGCTATCACCGAAAGGCCGTCATACATTATCGTCTAACCGTCGTGCCTTGCCCCAGTTTCCGTCTGACCATACTGAAGCGCCTGCTCTTCCGCTTTCTGTGAAAGGGACGCGTTTCACTGGTCAGGCACTCCAGTTACTGATGCACCGAGGCTGCGGAAACTCTAGTTTTACATAGACGGTGAGCAGGTGTGGTCACCATTTGCCAGACACAATTTCCCACAGCTCGTCTCTTTGTCCGAGCTGCAGTCCTGGATCAAATGTGGTCGGTGGAAGTTCCACTCAGGTTTTTATAGCGGGTTAGTGACGAACAAGTGCGACGATGTTCTCGGGGATACTCTGGGCGTTGACGAGAATGAGCTGGCTGAACTGTTCCGGAGGACATTTTGGCCGGGGCCTATGGATAACTTCCAGATATATCTGGCCTGGTAGTGCTACCGGGGGGGGGGGGCATTGCCGGTCCGGGATAAACTCTAAAGGCATGGAAGTATCGTCAGTCGGGCTTGTCCGAGATGTGCGCAGAGCGACGAAACTGTTCTGCACGCCCTCGTCCAGTGTCCGAGCATTGCTGACTTATGGGTTTATGTCGAACACTTGCTGTCGATATGTAGGACGAATCCGGTTATCGGCTGAGTCCATCGTGAATATCACCTCGCTGTTTTCTTTTGCTCGGGAAAGACCGGCAATGTTTCTTTGTCTGGTGACCTTAGCGAAAGAGGATGTGTGGTGGAACAGGTTGAAAGGGCTGAAAACAGACACTTTCCTCTTTGGTCAAGTCCTCATTAACCTTTTCAAGTTCCTCTTGAAAAGGAAAGTGAGGGTAGAGAGGAAAGTGCTGCCTCTCAGCAATTTTGTTAAAAGGTGGGTGAATGTGGCGCGAATGGCCAGAGTGAACTCCGAGCATGCGGCTGTAGATCAAGGGTAGATGAAAAGGAAGACAGGGTGATCGTATTTTTGTGGGGTTTCCGCGAACAGCCCTTGGAAGTTTCACCCGTTTGGGGATTTTAAATTGTTCTATCTTTCATTGTTATTATGTTTATTTACACGTTTCGTTTTTAAAACCACTCTTTTTGTATTGTTTTGTCCTGTTTCGTCCAATATGTTATATGAACACTCAGTGGTTAATAAAGAAAAGATTATTATTATCATTATTAAGGTGATGAACTAGCATTGGAAACGTGATTTGCAGTATGTTTCGACACTTTACAGATTGAAAGGTCAATAATGAGGACGATGACGACGATGATGACGACGACAGCGGTGATGATGATAGTGATGAGGATGATGTCAAAGGAAAAGAAAAAGACGAACAAGAACAAGAAAGTCGTGTACTCGCTTAGAACTAAAATTGTTCGACCTAGGCTCTTACACGTCTCTTTCTTACCCTGTGTATGAGTAAGTGTGTGTGTGTGTGTGTGTGTGTGTGTATGTGTGTGTGTGTGTGTGTGTGTGTGTGTGTGTGAGTGTATATATATAGCCAGATATATACACACACATGTATATACATATACACAGACAT
>JAOPUL010002961.1:27946881-27957689 GCA_027564515.1 Octopus rubescens
GTGGGGCGTTGCACGCTCGTCTTCTATTTTATCATTTGGCCGTATTTCCATTTCTCATGGACCGCATTTCCATTTATGTATATATATATATATATATGTGTGTGTCTCTCTCTCTCTCTCTCTTTCTCCCTCTCTCTCTCTCTATATATATATACATACATATATATACTAAAATGAATTAGAAGCAGCTCTATGATAATAAATATAAACAATAACATATAAGTAACGTATATGCCTTGTGTGTGTGTTAGCCGGAGAACTGCGAATGGTGGAGATGAAAATCTCTCGAAGCGCCAGGTGAAAATCACAGACAGGCAGGATAACTCGACTTCAATCCCATCTAGGAATGATGGACATACATTTTGCCATATTTGTGGCTTGTCAACATTATGTACCCGATGGGATTGGAGACAAGTCATATTGCCAGTCCACAACTAATATGCTCATGGCGTGCAACACCATGCGTTGGTTTGCCCGGACAATGCAAACCTAAGAATAAATAACTAAAATGAATTACGTATATGTTATTGTTTATATTTATATTTATTATCATAGAGCTGCTTCTAATTCATTGATGAGGAGTAGATAACTCCTACTAGACAAGCTGACACTGAGCATGCGCTCGGCAGCACTCTCTCTTCACCCCTCTGTCTGACAGGCAGTAAAACCCTCGCCAACAGATATAGAAATTATTGACTAAATCTTTCGATGATTTATACTTTTAAAATTATTCAGAGCTGTGAAGCTGCAAACTGTATTACTATACCAAAAAGAAATATAAATTAATCAACAAATTGTGATTTAGGGTTATCAAGGAGAACCGGTATTACTAGAAATAGGAGTCAAATTACTCCAGCTTGCTAAGGTATCGAGTCGAAAGATTTAGTCGATAATTTCTATATATGTTGGCGAGGGTTTGACTGCCTGTCAGACGGAGGGGCAAAGAAAGAGCGCTGCCGAGGAAGGGTGAAAGTCCCAGAAACCGGCCCGGCGCATGCTCAGTGTCGGCTCATCTGATAGGAGTTATCTACTCCTCGTCAATCTAAAAATAGAATCAACTCAATACCTTAGCAAGCTGGAATAATTAGGTTAGCCGTAAAACAGCAATGAAGGCGAGTGAAACCCTAAGAAGATGGGGGAAATGCCAGCCAGCACCCACTTTTCCATCTTCTTAGGGTTTCAATCGCTTTCATTGCTGTTTTAGGGCTAACCTGTGTTGGAGAACTTTGTTTCTTTATATAATTTCCATTTCACTTCAATACGTCAATAAATGTAAATGCTTGTTTACATATACCTGGTTTCTGAATATATATATATATATATATACAATATGTGTGTATCTGTGTTTGTGTGTAGACATGTATATACATACGTGCTCTATTTAATTCTACCTTTTTTGTTTTTATTACAGGCTTTTTCCCGGGTCCGCCGTTGTTTGGTCTCATTGTTGACAATACCTGTACCCTTTGGAATTATCTGCCATGTGGCGGCGGAAGGGGTTACTGTAAAACCTATGACATTGATAAATTTAGGATGCGCTTCTTTTCTCTTTTGGGTACAATTGACTTACTTAGCTTCCTTTCCGTTTTCTTAGCAGCAATAATTTCTCATTTTTCTAGAAAGAAAGCTAAGAAGTCTGGAAAGCTAGCAGCTATCCAGAACTGATATCGAATTATTTCATTTCTGTTCATCTGTAATCCATAATGGGAAAAAAATCCCCTGACATTCTTTAATTAAGATTATTTATTATTAATTAACTAATGTAGCATTAACATTCTAAAATTCTGTGTAATTTCTTAGATGAAGAAGAAATGTGAACAACTTTGTAATATGATTTGTTCATTGCATGATGTAAATAATATTACATCATTAAATCCGTTAAATTAACTAATATAATAACCCTTCTACTATGGGTACACCTACACCCTTTTGGGAGCGGGGGTAATTGATTACATCGACCCCAGTATTTGACTGGTACTTATTTTATCAACCCCAAAAAGATAAAAGGCAAAGTCGACTTCGGCCACATATGAACTCAGAACGTAAGACCGGATGAAATGCTGCTAAGCATTTTGTCCGGCATGCTAATACTGATAGCTCGCCGCCTTATTAAATAACATAATAAAGAATGCTTTAAAAGGATGACTTCTTACCATACAGAAAGACAATGAGTGAACCTCTATGAGCCAAAATGGTCTATGTGGTCATTTGACCTACTAGAAATAGCAAGCGAACACCACTTTAATGTCTTAAAAATACGAAGCACAAGTTGGATAACGTAATCTTAGATATGTCTGAATATGAAGCGATCTGATTAATATAGCTGGAAATCATTTGATTATTAGGCTGCTGGTTCAGCAGCGATTTTAGACTAAACAGCAACACCTGGGAAACGTTGATACCCATGGATTAAAGTGTGGATTAAATTGTGGATAAAGTTGCATTATTAAATAAAAAGAGAAGAAATCTGAAACTATCGTGATATCAAACAGAATGTTGGTGTACCAAAGAATTGAATTATTAAATCTGTGAATTTCGAAATGGATCGTCTTTAAAGATTAACTTGTAAGTTATGATTAAAAGAAGATACTCAGAATTGCTTTACTTGTCGAATTGCTTTTATCCACAGGTTTATAAAGCTCTGAACTGTAGCTAATACACAACTTATAAGGTGCTTAGGGAAACAATGTGTATTGTGTATGTTTCAAGTTGTTGAATTGAATACTCTCTTTGGAGTACCCTAACATGTATAGAAACATTGCCTATTAAAAAATTAGGTATACTCAATTGAAGTAGTATTTAATTAAGATATCCGTCTGTGTATCATACTTAATGCATACACACTGTCGATAAGCTCGTTACTGCACAATTTGTCTTGCGATAACTTTTGTGGATTGCTGTGTTAAAAATACAATGAATAACAGAGAGAGACGAAAATTCCACCCAGCTAAAGCAGCCAGAGAGAGTGCAAAATGCATTTCGGCCTTTTAGAGCCTTTTCAATGGTGTGTACTCGCGGCCATCCACGTGCTCGGACGAAAATTTGTCGTCTCTGATATAAGAAGTGAATAAAATATTCACTGATGTTGCGAACAGCTTCCAGGCGGAATAAAAATTCAGTATACCTAACTGAGGCAGGATTTAATTAAGATAGCTACCTATGCAGCACACTTAAGGTATACACACCGTCAGTAGGTCATTTACTGCAGTATTTGTCCTGAAGATCAAAATGCATCTGGCACTCTCGCAGGCCGCTGCTGGGATAAATATCCCTCTCTTTTTTTTATATTTATTGTGTTTTTAACACAGCAAGTCCATAAGAGATGTTATCTCAGAACAAATATTACAGTAACTGGCCTATCGACAATGTATATACAATAAGTATGATATGTAGACGTATATGTACAGTACCTATTGTTTATGTTCTCATGTAGTTTAATTGGATACAATCGCAATTTATATCTCTTTAGGATACACTGTTATAGATCGATACACTTCACTAGTCATGGTTATATGTTGAATATTCGCGACGGAAGCAGTGATGATACCCAATAGAAATCTTTATATCCTACTTAACGTGGATGTACTGTAAGAATGCCGTAATACTGGTATTTGCAACATCTGAGCCTGATTAGTCACTGTTTTTTTTGTTTTTTTATCAGTGGAAACTAGGTTTGACCAGAATACGGTGATATGAAGCGCAAACACGCAGAAATTACGTGATTTAGCAGTTCTGGCACCGATTCTGGACAATGTCCGTATGCTACCGATATTTCTGTGCTTTTAAGCACTAAACGTCTGTACGATATGCTCTCTCAAGAAGAATACAGCAGTATTACAGCGTTCTTACAATACATTCACATTAAGTAGGATATAAAGATTGTTATGGTTATATGTATTTCTAAAGACCTGGGAACAGCATGTTGGGGGAGAAAGGCAGCTTTATATCATTCATATTATCCAAGAAGTATTTCCGATATGGTTTAAACTTCCAATTAATCATTTTCTGTCTAACATTCTTGAGCCCTTGATACTTCTCGGTTATTTCTTCTATATTGTATTTTGAACTGCTAAACCCAGTGCCCCTACTAGTCATCTATGTGACTAAGTTTACTGATCTCACACCAAACTACTATTTTTCAAGTTGCTCAATATAACATGTTTTACTTGAAATATCGTAATAGTGAAAATCATCAAAACTAAACTTCAGAATCCAGTGAAGTATAATTACGGAATTATCTGAAAAATCGACAAGAAATTATCTAAATAGTTTTATATAAATATTTTATATAGATCGCAATAGTGTTTGAAGTGTGTTCCAATAAAATATGAATGCTTGTTTCTTGAAATCGTGTTCTAATTCTTTAAAATAGTCAAAATTTAAAAATAAAATTAGACAATTTTTTTTTGTACGGTAAAGACGAAATTTGTTTAAATTATATGCATATATATACGCAGGCATGACTGTGTAGTTAAGAGGTCTCACTTTGCAATCACATGGTATCGGGTTCACTCTGACTGTGCGGCACCTTGGGCAAGCGTCATCTACTATAACCATGAGCCAATCAATGTCTTGTGAGCGAATTTGGCAGACGGAACCTGTGTGGAAGCCCGTCGTATACCTGGGTTTTTTTAATCTTTTACTTGTTTCAGTCATTTAACTACGACCATGCTGGGGCACCGCCTTGAAGAATTTTAGTCGAATGAATCTCTCGATCTAGGAATCGAAACCACAACCTTACGATCGTGAGAGCAACATCCTAACCACTAAGACACGCACATTCACCTTCATCTGGCATCTATTTATACCCGAATATGTCTGTAACCTCAACTCATCTGTATTTTTTTAACAACATTTTAACGTTTTAAAATTTTTATTCAAACACATTAGAATGCTTTCTGCAGTCGGTATGTAAATATATGCGAGAAGAGGCGGTAGCAATTAGCAGTGTGTACGTCTTTCGTTCGTTCTGTTTGTTTCTTTATATCATTTTTAATACACTTATCTGCAACACGCACGTTCCATTTAAAAAAAAAATATTTATATATATATATATATAATGTATAATCTTCTTATCTTATATTCTGTTACTAATGTTCACCAAGAAAGTCGGTTTAAACATTATTTGCACAATTTATGAAGGTACATGCATGAGTTAGAAATAATTTTATCAGGCAACGTAGCAACGAGTTTGAACTAGTAATAATAATAATTTCTACAAAAAATTAACGGCTCAGTGAAACGATAAATAGATACAACAGAGCCCTATAAGAAATAATGACTACATCAAAAGATACTCTAGATATCAACACACTAAATGACCTGATCTACTCAACAGCTGTAGTGATATCCAGAGAAACTGGACCTGACCTTCACGAAGATTTAAAAAAACCCAGCCAAATCTCAAACCCAAAAATGGAAACAGAGCATAATGAATAACATTTAAAAAAAAACTGAAGAAAGAGGGAAAAATAAAAAGAAGACCTATATAAGAAAGCAATTCAACAAAGAAGATACCTGTGAGGGAAAAGAAAAAAATTTAGCAGGGCATAGCAGCAAATTTTACCGCATACAACGGTACGAAAAACGTGAACGCTTCTTCCAAGAAAATAGAAAATTTTAAATAAACACGAAAATATTTTACAGAGAGTTAAACAAAAGAACCATATCAATAGATGACATATCAACAACATCAGAGATTCTGTCATACTGGAAAGGAATATGAAGTAAAGAAGAACAACACAGCAAAATGCTCAGTGGATAAATAGGGAAAAGGAAGGGAAGAGCAAAATAGCGCCACAGGTATGGCCCACCATCACAAGCCGAGAGATCACGGACATACTAAGGATTACTGAGTACACTGAGCACACGAGAAATAAATGTTCTGAAATGCCTAGGAGGCTCCATAGAAGTAGTAGATCATTTCTGTTATCGTGGCGACCTAATTGGCAGTTGAAGAAGATGCTCTGAAAGTATAGTTGTTACAACATGAATATGCTGAAGAATGTTCAGAGAACTTCTGTGGGTAACAAAATGCCTCTCTCTCAGAATGAAAGGCAGATTTTATATAATACCTATGTACGAACAGGAACGCTAACATGGCTGTGGAACTTGGGCTGTGAATGCAGAGGACATGCGAAGACTTGAAAGAAATGAAACAAGTATGCTCCGATGGGTATGCAATGTCAAGGAGCATGTGCAACAAAGTACAAATGTTCTGAGAGAAATATTGCGCATAAGAGGCATCAAATGTGGTGTGCAGGAGAGAAGACTGTGCTGGTAAGGTCATGTGATGCGGATGGATGAGAACAGCTGTATAAAGAAGTGCCAATTGCTACATGTGGAAGGAACCTGAAAGAAGTAGACCTAGGAAAACGTGGGACGAAGTGGTGAAAACTTACCTCAAGATGTTGAGCCCCTCAGAGGAGATAAATGATGTTATGCTGTGCTTGAGAAGACCCGTCTATTTAGCAGAATTGAGGCTCTGTCAAGCCCTCTACCATAACTCATTTCTGACGCCCACTCTTCCATCAATCTTCTATGTTATCCTACTTTCTTCACTCCCTCTCTACACTGAACTCATATCCCCTGCGTCCAACTCATTCCCTATCTCCATCATCTATCACACTATTTTTTACTCAATACTCTTACCTATACATCCACCTTTACCACTCTTCTATCCTATTCTGTCTCATATTCACGTTGTACCTGTACCTCACATCTCTTTCTTTCTCTATCTCACTTTCCAGGTGGGAAAGCCATGTATTCATCTCTTCAGCAAGATATTTGCTTCTTTCCTCTCTATCATAGTTTCTTATTTCTCCAGTCTATACTCCGTATCTTGCGGATATTTGACAACCTCGCCAGTACTGGTGCCACGAAAAAGCATCCAGTACACTCTGTTAAGTGGTTGTTGTTCGGAAGGACATCCAGCTATAGCAACCATCCACCCCTTGTTAGCATGGAAAAAAGAACGTATGATGATGATGATGATGATGATGATGATGATGATGATGATGATGATGGTGATGACGATGATGACGATGATGATGATGATTATGATGAGCGCGCGCGTGTGTGTGTGTGCAAATGGAGTGTTGTTCCCACATTAACATACTCTCACCTCTAATTTACAGGCGTGCTCTCTCCTTTCTTTTCAATGGTTACTATAACGGCTCTGTTCCTCAGGGCTGGCTGATCTTGTACATACGTCATTGAGGCACTTCCAACCAACTCGCTTTCCACCTTACCTAGCATTGCCCTAATCATTCTGCTCACTTCTTTCTCCCCCAAATATCGGCCCTCTGGAATATTTTCTCTGCGCATGTCTTGTCTGCAGATGTTGACGTGCAACAATTTAAACATTAGTAACATCAAGCTCAACGGTCTCGGAGTAGTAAATGTTTTGTTATATATATATAGTATAATTTTAACACCAGAAACGAAGTCTACAACAAAAAATATACAAACATATTTACATAATCCCGAAAGACAACTTCAGGAAGATAGCGGTACACTTGGTGCTGCAGCAGAAACTCGCATAAAATTGTAGAAAACAAGAACAACACGAAAAATAGCCGCCAATCTTGATAGCGGCTGAACGTGTTATTCGCAGCTCTGACCAGTCAGCAGCTGAGAACAGAAATACAATTACAACCCAGCTGTACAACTGAAATCTTCTTTCAAAATAACTTTAAAAGCTTGAATATCTTCAATTTTCTGTGAGTATTTAAGTGTTTTCTCTGATTATTCGAATATGCAAACATCTCTTCTACCATACTCTTAAACGCTGACGGATATCTGACTTAAGCAGGTTCAAAATAAGCGACACTTTGCGAGTACATAATTTCTTCTAGATGTTCGAATACGCAAACATTCCTCTTTCATATAATTTTAGAAAAACAAATTGAATATCTACAATTTTCTGTGAGAATTTAATTTTTTTTTTCTCTAATTATTTGAATATGCAAATATCCATTTCTGAATGAGATTGGCAACCCTACTTGTCACCACATCCTAGTTATTCTCCACCTGGAGATCCGGACCAAACCAGACCCCGAACAATTTAACGGGTCCTTCTGTCCAGCGTTCCACGACATTATTGGACGGCATGGACCTGCCTTTCCATTGGTCGAGCTGCAAGCCCACTGACTTTTCTTTGTTAAATTTGCTCCCGTCACCACCTCGTATTCTTTTATAGCGATGCCGATCAGTCTATGTGCCTGGTGTTCAACACTATGACGGTGATGTCGTCCACATACGCCGACACGGTTCTGCCATGTTCTAGTTCGTGCGGGATGTCTCTCAACGCGTCCAATTTCCATAGTAGTGGCTCTAGAGCCAGTACATATAGAAGAGACGAGAGGAGACATCCTTGATGGACTGAGCACATGATGCTGAAAGGTTCGGAATAGTAACCATTCACCTGAACTACCGAACTACTCCTGGCATTGATGGTGTTAGTGTTGTTATTGGTGGTGGTGCTACTGCTGTTGGTTTTCATGCTGTTGTTGTTGTGTTGGAGGTGTCTGCAGCAGCGGGTTGGGGTCCTTTTCTTTGCATGGGATAGAAAGCCTTTAACTGGTTTGTCTCTCCACAAATGTGGCATCTCGGCTTTCTGCCTTAGACTACTCCGATTAGCTGTGCACCATTAGGGAGGCTGATCTGGCTGGGATGGCTTCGATACTTATCTGATCGTTCCCTATCAATAATTCCATTCCTTGTCTAACCAAGTTTCCTTTCCGATTTTGTCCGCTTAGAGAATTGTTGTTTTATTCTCTATGCCGCATAATAACGGCTGTTAAAGAGATGTCCACTTCTGGTGGTATTTCTGCTACCTTTATTTAACCGCCCTCCGACCGAGCTATGTCGGAACTAGCCACAATTCCTCACTGTTGAGGGGTTTTGTTGCCCCTTCTTTGGCTTTCTTTACAGTTAGGAATCTCACCTTGACTGTGCCTAAGTATCTCCCACATGCGACATGGTTTTATCCCCCAGACTGGTCTTAAGCATTTTTCGATCTGAGCCTGCGTCGCTCGCCCCAGTCTCCTGTTTTTTGATGAAATACACTTGTAGATGATAGTTATAATAGATTTTTTTTCTATTATCTTCTTGAATTACCTTTAGAAGAAATGTTATTCTGCTATTCTTCGTTAAGTGTGCCTTGGCGTCACTTAGTGTTTATTTTTGTGTGATACGTCAACTTTCTCCATTCGACGACACGCTTGTGCGAAATCGTTCCTATGTTTTTTAGAAATAGAACTGCCGCTGTTTCCGTTGTATTAATATTTGTGTTGGTGGATTTGCTGTTACCACTGGTGGTGGTGGTGGTGGTGGTGGTGGTGATGGTTTTGGAGATGGCAGTGTTCTCGTTAGTGTTGTTGTTGCTTATTGTAGTTATTCTTCCTTTGTGTTTTTCTTGTGATGGCGATGGCAGTGTTGAAATTTTTTTGTAGAGGAAAGTTAGCTCCATACATTTCCCGTGCTGTGTCGTGGTTGTTGCTGCTGCTGCTGCTGCTGTTGTTGTTGTTGTTGTTACTGCTACTGTTGCTGTCACTGATTTTTACAATTTGGCTGTTCTGTTCTGCGGATAGCTGGCTCTTCTTTTTCAGCAGATGAACAATCGCCGTCCGCCATCTTTCTTTTTAAACAAAAATTGAGGGGCGTGTTTGTTAAACAAACCCCAATTTAGCCCCTAAGGGCTGCAGATAGAGAAAGCTAACCAGTTCCCTCAGGTTCTGGTTAGTTTATCAATAAAGAATAACAAATGTTCAATATATAACTTTGTGTAACAATAGAAATAACAAACTTACGTGAGCGATGTGCAATACGCGTCCATAGAGGAACAAATAACAACAACAACAATAACAATAATAATAATAATCTTTTAACAAATAATAATAATCCTATAGGTACAAAACCTGAAATTTTGAGGGAGGGGGCTAGTCAATTACATCGAATCCAGTACTTTATTGGTACTTATTTTATCAACACCGAAGGATGAATAGCAAAATCAATTTCAATGCAATTTGAACTCAGAACGTAAAGCCAGAAGACATGCCGCTCAAATCACCTCAAGCCGTCATGTTAGATAATATTGTCTTCAATACATTATCTTTGAATGAAAAGATGTTCGCATCTTGAACGCCTGCTCCTGCAGGGATGAGATAGGGTTAAACAAGGAAGGACTCATTGAATAATATTGTGCTATATACACTGCCTGAATATAAAAGACGAAATGGTTATGATAGGAAGAACCTTGATCATACCACTGCTTATTCAGGTCTGATCTGGGAATTAACAAGGAACAAGCATAAACAAAAAAACAACAAAAAACAAACAAACAAGCGAAAGAAAACAAGTAACAACAACAAAAAATTACTGACTTGATCTGGTCATTGGTTAGAGAAAACTGAGAAAACATGTTTAAGTCGTATACTTGCAATGGAGTCTACAGATCGGTGCTTCTTTTTTCTAATACGGGAGAATTAAGTAAGACCCCCCTGATCAATGGTAGTGAGGAGTTTTGTCTTCTTTATGTGTGTGTATATGTTGATTGTAAGGATATTAGTGTGGTGTGAGTGTATGTTAATATGGGTATTTATCGATACGCGTGTGCGTGAGTTGGTATGTTCTTGAGAGAAAGAAGGCAAAGAAGAAATAAATGTGTGAACGGATACGCACATATCCATCCATCCATCCATCCATCTAGTTACACACATTTACACCCAACCTTACATACATACATACATACATACATACATACATACATACATACATACATACATACATACATACATACATACATA
>JAOPUL010002961.1:28014325-28024986 GCA_027564515.1 Octopus rubescens
TGAGAAGACAAGAGTCTATTACATATAACTTCTCTATAAACACCTACTACAAGCTAAAGTGATACAAGACATTGTAAAATTAAGTATTTTGCCACACACAACAAAATGATCCTGTTATATTCACAAGACCTTTCAACATAGACATTTGATCAGCATGTTCAGGATAAGAGCTAGCTGAACTCAAAAATATAAGACAATCTGGAGAAGGAACTATGGAAGTTGAAAGTTCCCTTGGTCAGATGTAAGGTCAAAGTAACACTAGATGATGTGTATGATAAGATGGAAGAGGAAATAGTGATTTGTAACATACATATAGGACAGCAGAAGTGTCTATGAGATTGTCTACTGTGAGCGACAGACCAGATCTAGGCTTGGTTCCTAGCTCACACCTGTTTACCATAGTTTTCCAAGTCATAACCGAGAAGTTTAAGACCCTGCTGTCCATGAGATCTATATACCGATCACTTACTTCTCGACTGAATTTGATAAAGAATTAGAGGAATAATTACAAACAGAGAAGTAAAAAGACTGAAGTCTTTACCTCACAAAGAGGAAGTTTTTGTAAGCTTGTTAGAAGACAGGTCTCTACTGACATCTGGAAAGTAGCCATGCTCAATATGCAGAAAAAAGTTAGTAGAAATTCCATATGGTGGATCCAATAAAAATGAAAACTATAGGTGCACAAGTTGTGCAGTGGGATCTCAGGCAAGTTAACAACAAAATTCCTTCAAATGCCTGGAAGGCTCTCAAGGAGTGCCTGACAGCTTCTTTAACTTAACCCTTTAGCATTTAAACTGGCCATATCCGGCCTAAATGTTCTCTGTTTTATGTTCAAACCAACCAGATCTGGCCTCTCACATCTACCCTACAATGTCATTCTAAAAATAAATAATCACATCATTGAAATTTCCAAACTAGAAGATAATGCACGATTCATTCAAAACAGTTTGAATGATTAAGCCTTACATTTGAACGAGTAATCTGAATACTAAAGGGTTAAATGACATAATTAGCAGTAGAGTTGCATGTTCTAAAAGGATAGTAACTAAAGAAAGAATTGGAAAGGGTGCTATTATCTCTGCTGGCCACAAAAAGATTCTCTGAGTAATGGGCAGATTGTATGATGCTTGTGTATGAAGTGTAAGACTGCATAGTAGTGAAACATACACACTGAATGTAGAAGATATAAGAAGGCTGGAAAGAAATGTGGCAAACATACTCTACTGGATGTGTAATGTTAGTGTGAATAAATGGCAGACCACAAATATGTTGAAAGAAAAACTGAGTATATGAAGAAGTGGCTGTATTATGCAAAAGAAGAGACTGTGCCAAATGTACAAGAAACATACAAAAGAGGAGGTCATGTGAAATGTACAAGAAACATACAAAAGAGGAGGTCATGTGAAAAAGTAGTGATGGTTGGTCTCAGGATGCTGAACATCTTGAAAGACATTACAAAAGACCATAAGTGGAGAAGACCTGTCTAACCCATGGAAAAATAGTCAGAAAAAGATGGTGATGAAAGACAGAGGCATAAACTGAAAACTTCATCAGTTATGTGATGAAAAAATCACAAGCAAATATAGAAATTTGCAAAAAATCTGTTTTGTTGACATAAAATATCTTCATCATCATCATCATTTTTATGCTTGGTTTCGATGCTGGGCTGGGTTGAGTGTTACTGTTAACCTAGACAGATTAGGAACAATGTCTCACTTGTACCTTCCATTTTTGGTTTGGTGTTTATGGCTGGATATCCTTCCTAACATCAAACTCTATAAAGAGTATACTGAATGCATTTTATTGTGGCACCAGAAGCCCTGGTGAAATTGCCTTGTTCTCTGCAACATTAAAACACTCTTTGTCATTATACATCATCTCTGTAAATTTGAAGCAAAAGTGAATAAAAGAAAGAGCAATGACTGGAAGAGCAATGACTGAAAGAAGAGAGTATGATGGCAAAAACTATGATTGGGATGTGAAGGTGGTAGAGGAGGGGGTGATAGTAGCTATATATTTGTGGGTGAAAGAGAGCTCAAGTGATGGATACTAATAGAGATGGTTAGTGGTAAGAGTGTGTAAGGAATGCCATGTGAGAGCAAATGATAGTGATGGAGATGCGTGATGGCAAGAGAGAGTGACCTAGAGGTAAAGGTTGTTTGCTAGCAGCATAGAAAGATGATAGTAGGGTGCATTGAATATGAACAATCCATCTTTACACAGGTAGTATAATGAGAGGTAGGCGTGAGTGATAAGTGGTGTTAGTTTGAGAGATTGAATATAAACATCCAATGTCTAATGACTGTTAGATGAGTGGTTACTGAGGAGGAGGGGAAGTAGGTGGAGAGTTAACAGGAATACAGTGGGTGATCACAGCCTTCATCACTACCTCTACTTTAATGTCCATCTTGCGATGCTTGCATGGAAGGGAAGGTTTTCTCAAACACCATTTATGTCAAATAGATATATTTTTAATATTGTTAAAAAAATATCCCTTTCATTTTTGTTTGAGTGTCACACTGAATACTTTGTGGTATGTTCTATTTTCTGAGTTCAGATCACACCGAAGTCAACTCCATTTTAATCGTTTCAGGATTGATACAATAAATATTAATCAAGTGCTGGAGTAAATTAAATCAATTATGCTTAAAACACAATTTGATCTCTTAAACTATACAGTCATAAGTTCAAATTATACAACCTTCAGAAAGATACCTAACTCTGCTTGCCTCAATTTACCTGACAAAACAAAAAGCAAGCACACAATTTACTTCACAATTGATTGGTTAGCCGTAGGAAAAGCATCTATATCTCATTAGCTGTTAGTATGCACTAAGTTGAAGTCTTCAGGTATCATATTAGAGCTATACTTGGCCTTGGTTACATCAGTACTTTCTGTGTTAAATGAGCTATGCCCTATAACACAAGGGCTAGGAAAATATGTAGCAATGTAATATTTGGGATCAATTTAATCAATTACCATCTCATAAAAAGATTTGTGAGAAATCATTATCATTTTATTAGAAAAGTAAATTGACAGAATCATTAGAACATTAGATAAATTGAAAATGCCTTGCACTATTTCTTCTGGCTCTTTACATTTTGAGTTCAAATCCTACTTAGGTCAACTTTGCCTTTCATTCTTCTGGGGGCCAATAAAATAAAGTACCAGTCAAGTATTAGGCTTGACTTAATAGACTCCTGTCCCATCCCTTAAAAAATTTAGGCCTTGTGTCTTAAAACAATTGTTGTTGTTGTTGCATGGTGGTGAGGTGCATGCATGTGTGTTCCAACCATGACTATCCATCTTATTTTTAAGTGTTCTTGCCTTTTTAAATGGTACAGTGTAGTTTAGTGGGACTTTAGCTGTTATTTAGAGGACCCCTTGTTAGTTCAGAGTTCTTGTTATTATCTGTAGTCTTTTGAGAAATTATTATGATTAAGTGGTTTGGAATGATAGAATTAGTAGAGTGACAATAGTACATATCTGTATGTAAATGACTTTTGAGTGTGATAAGTTATGGAAAAATGAAGACTAATGTCATTATCATAGGAATGTTTTTGGTCATTGATATATGGATAGAAGAGTGTGGGGATCTGAAACATACCAAGATTATTAGAATGTGAGTCAGAAAAGAATCCATTGATACATGCTTAAATGGAAGTCTGACAGGAAACATCTAATTCAAGATATGATATATTGGGGAAACAAGCAATTTTGCTAGTTTTTGGTTGGATTCTATTGAAGTCTTTGTTGATGTAGGACAGTAGATCTAAATCCTTGGGTATTGTACTGTTAATCACTGAGAAATAAAAATAAACTAAATGGTCTGTCCTGAAGGTCCTCAAGCTTTTATTTTCAAATTTTCAGCATTATGGCTATGTAAAGTTTTAGAGAATTTCTGAAAATTTCCACTTTGTTAGGTTTTTCTTTTCCAATTTTGGAGGTTTGCATTTTGAAATTGGCTTTGTTACAAGCCTTGGAAAGGTTGTTTTTCTTATCTCCGCTCTAAAGTGTTTTAAAATCAGTTAGAACCAATTCTTTTAACTTAGATGTCTTTGAAAAATTAAAGGTAAAAAATCTAAAAATGGGGGGCAGTTTTCCAAAAATTCAAAGTTTACGCAGCTCTAATTCAATGACCAACTGTTTAAAGCCCCCCCCCCATCTACTCCAATCTGATAGTAGGCTTAGAATGTCAACCAAACACCCAAAAATGATTTGATTAGAAGTGTCTTTCATCCTTAATGGGGTGTGGTGGGGGGCTTAAAATGCAAGAAAATAAAAAAATCTGGAAAATTTTGAATATTTTTCGATTTTTGGATCTCAATAAGTCATCACAAAAAGATGAAAACCATAGAAAACTATATACATTCTTAAAGTATATCTGGAGGGGAGTATAGATTTAAAAAAATAAAATATTTATATCTATCCTTATCTTTGATTTGGGTCCCCTGAAAATGGACCAAATCTAGAAATTGTGAAAATCTTTCAACTGCAAGGGTCCGGATTTCCTTGTGCAACAATTTGAAACTTATTTGCTTTAAAATGTTGATGTGTCAACTCTACAATAACAATTATATCATTGGCAAACAGGCCCTTGCATTTTCAGAACAGCTTTCTTAATTCAGGGGTTACAGTACAGGAAAAAACAATACTTAGGTGACCATACTTCCATTTGTTATGTACTATGTTGAACCTCAAACAAAAAAAAGTTTGTTATAAATCATTTGCTTGCATCAGTGACCACAAAACACATGGCACTAGCTGTGACCACAAAACACATGACATTGTAGCTGTTTATGCATTCCTTGAGGAATTGATCAATGAACATATCAAACCCACATCTCCTTTTGTTGAAAACAAATCATCTATTTTGGTGATGGTCCAATGTAAAAACTACAAGAACTTCACCAATTTACTATGTCATGAGTCTGATTTCAACCTTAAGGTGGTGTGGCATTTCTTTGCCACCTTTCACAGAAAGAATGCTTGTAATGAGGTTGGTTGTACTGTCAAATGATTAGCTGCCTATGCCAGCTTACAGGGGCCAATTTCTAACCAAATTCTAATGCCAATGCAATTGTTTGAGTTTTCCAAAATGGAAATACCTGGGGTAACCATTTTCTTCATTGTTTCCAAAGCTGCTCAATTTCTTGAACCCAGATTTTTGAATGCCCCAAAATTTAAAGGAATTTCCATGTGGTAATGATATTTCCATGAGCCAACTTTCTGGAGACTTTGAAGTTAGTATTTGATAATGCAATCTGATGCAAATAGCCCCAAAATTGATAAACTCTTACATGACTCATTTTATGCATGTCACTATGATAAAGATTGGCACTTTGGCATCATGAATTATATTTCAGTTGAGAACCTTGATCTAAATATCAAGTTTCTTCATTCCATAGGGCCTGCTGCCCAGATGTACTTTAAAAATGTATATAGTTTTCTATGGTTTTGGTGTTTCTGTGATGAGTTATTGGGATAGAAAAATAGAAAAATGTTCAATGTTTTCTGGATGTTTTATTTACTTCCATTTTAAACCCCATTAACTCTTTAGCCATCTCCTAGATGACATTAGAGCTTTGTTTTCTTTCTTGTTAACTAAAACTTTAGTTTTTGCTAGATTTCAATTAAGACCTCATGATTCTAGGTTTTACTTCCATATTTGGAATTTCTTCTTTAGTTCTTTGACATTTAGCTGTGAGAACTAGATCATCAGCATACAGCAGTTCCCAAGGACAGCCTCTGTTATATTAAACTCTTCTCTTAGGGCCTGAAGAACTATAATAAACTAGAAATGGACTGAGAATCAAACCCTGATAGACCCCTATCTTCACATTAAATTCTTTGTATATGGGTTACTTAGCTTTCACAGGTCATTCAGTGACATCTGAGTTCCTTGGCAACTTCTAGTCTGCAGAGTGTGGTATCCTGTCAAATCCAGGACTACAAATGCTATGTATAGAGTTTGCTCTATGTTGAGAATTACTTTTCCTCTAGTTGTCTTATTTGAATGCAGATATCAGTGGTAACCTGTCCTAGCACAAACCTAAATAGCATCTCATCTAAACTAATTTTCTTTATAATCAGTTGTGCTGTTGCTGTTTCTGTTACTTTCATTACTTGATCTATTAGTTTGTTCTCTTTGCAGTTGTTTTTGTTTTTTTTACTGGAGCATCATTTTTACCTCTTGTAGCAGTTGATATTGATACTGGGGCTATACACAATGATTTGTGTATCATAATCATTGGGAATGACTGCTACAAAAGGAAAACATCATGCTTAGGAGAAGAGTGGCTGCAGGAGTATGAAACTGGTGGACCAAGTTGTGAAAGTGGCAGAGGTGGTTGTAGTATAGTTAATTAAAGGGAAGGTTTGTTTGGATTTGTGCTGGGATGGGTTGTCACTGATGCCCTCTTCAGGTGGGACAGCTGCAGGAGGAGGGGCTCATAGTTAAGGAGCAGATTTCTGTCTTAGCATTTGTAGACCTGAAGGTCTAGGTGACTGCACTGCATTAACCAACATCTTTATCTACTAGACTATGCCCGTTCTGAGTTCAATCCCACTAAGGTAATTTATAAAAATCAACTGAAGCAAAAAGAAATGTCACAAAATGCAGAGAACGAAATGAGAACAGTGTACCCTCATGGATCAAATGAAAGATTAGGTTCGAAATTCCGATACAACAACCGAAATCAACACAAAACACCTGAAGAAGGCTGGAGCGTACAACAGCCAAAATGTAGGGAATTCAACAATCAAGATGAGGACACCAGTCCAATTAATATAAACAGTATGCATAATATAAATTCCTCATCTCACAAATATAGAATTGTATTAATGTATGTGTGTGCGTGTGTGTGTGTGTGTGTGTGTTTGTTCTCCACCAACACTTGACAACTAGTGTTGGTTTGTTTACGTCCCTGTAACTTAGTGTACTGGGGGTCGATTCATTCGGCTAAAAAAATTCTTCAAGGAAGTGCCCCAGCATGGCTGCAGTCTAAATACCTAAAACGAGTAAAAGATACAAACACAACTCTACCTCTATTCACTCAGGTTTATAAACCCACCCTACAATTAATAAAACTTAAAAAACAATTTTTAAAGTTATTAATAAATTTTCTACAAACAAATATTACAGTTAATAAGAATTTTAATAGGAAAATATTATTATCTGTCAGTTTAACAGTGTCTTTTGCAGATATTCTGAAACTTCTAATTTAATGACAGAAAAATTAAAATCTTAAGCATCATATCTATTTCAAAATACTAATTTTATTTCATTAACTCAAACTAGTATGTATATGAACAGGTTATCAGCCCTATTGAGATGAGAATGAAGTCTCAACTTTGGCAGAATTTAATCTCTGGATGTAGGAGAATAAAAAAGCAATTAAATTAGTAGTTTTCCATTTCTGACAATTCACCTCCTTTAATCACATATTTAGTATTTTCATCCCAAATATTTAAAATCAATATTTCAAAAATAATATATATCAAAAGTTTTTATCACATTTTTATCAGAAATTTAGGCTCAGTACATTTAAATTGCTATTGAACTTTATATCACAGTGTTTTTTCCATGCTTGCATGGGTTGGATGTCTTTTCTCCAGCACATTGTCTCACCATTTTTTATGTTCTTTTGTTACCTCCTTTGTTAGGTTCAGCTTTTTTCACCTCTTTTCAAATCTGTCTTGGTCTCCTTCCTCTTCTACGGATTCCTTTCATTTGTATCACTTAGTGTTTCTTTACCAAATCGTCAGTTTTTATATGCATCACATGTTGGTCCAGCACAGTCCCCTCTCTTGCATAATGTGGTCAATTCCTCATATGCCTAGTTTTATTCTCTACTCATTTGTGCTTTATCATTCATTCACATTAATATTAAACATCCAGCAGAGCATGCTCACCTCATTTTTAAAGCAAAACCGCCTTTAAAGTCAATGTCCATATTTCATAACCACACAAGCATCATACAATCTGCTCTTCACTCAGAGAATGGATCATTTTGTTGTGAGTAGAAGTAATAACTCACTGTAATTTTTCAACCTCATTCTTACTCAGTCCACTATGTTTTCAGAGCACTCAACTCCCTGCTGGTTAGGTTACCTAGATAACAAAAACTACTAATTAAAGGTATTTTAGGGTATTCCCCTTATAGTGCTCTTAGTGCTAACTACTCCTGTGTTTCTATTACATACAAAGTCATTCTCTGGTAGCTTTCTTGTGATCCCACTGCATCTTTTATGCATCCATTGTTTACTTTGGGTACACAGTATAGAATTCTTATCTACAAATTGAACATGGCCATTTTGAGATGGCAGTAGTAAGAACCTGTCTTCTTTCTTACTAATTAAAATACTTGTCTTAGCTAAGTTTAAATTCAGGCCTCTTGATTCTGGGCTTTGTTTCCATATTTAGAATAACTTCTAGTTTTTTTTGACAGATGGAGCTATGAGGACTAGGTCAGTAGCATGCAAAAGTTCTCAAAATAAAATTAAACGAGGTAAATTTGAAAACAAAAGAGCACATGAGAGGCATCACTTCTCTGTTGGATCAAGTAGCTTCACCTGCAGCAGATGTCATTGCTGCTACAGATCAAAAGCAGGCCTTTTAGCTAGAGATGATTGCTGAACAAGAACAGTCAATGTCAACTTACAACAGACAGCCGAAGAAGATATATATATATATCTCCCTAATTTCGGCCATCCTCTGACCCTTTTCTCTATTTTTTCTATTTTTTTAAATTCCTTCTACTCCTCCCTCCATTCCATCTTTTCCTCTCTTCACCGTAGTCCTTCTTCACCAAATCATCACTTCCCCTTTCCTCTCTATGTATATCTCTCTTCTATCCCCTCCCCCCATGCTTGTACCATTCCTTCAGTCTTCTGCTTTGTTATAACCAGAAATGAAACTGATGAAAGTAGCATTAATGTTTTAGGTCATTAATTTTTTCTCATCGATAAGTGGACCAATTGAGTAAACCTATTAATAACGAACCTATAATGACTACTGGAAACAGTTGTAAGTCTTTACTGAAATAAAGGTAAAAATATGTAATGACCATTATTTATACCTTGTCTTTTACATCACTCTGTGTAAAAATCAGTACAACTGGAGCACAACCATGGATTTACAATATAGAATGATGAACAATAACCTCGGACCCTACCACAGAATATGTGGAGTTCTTTACTAGTCTAAACAATATTGTTAGCCTGGTGTGCTAACAGAGAGCTTATGAAGTATTTTGTCCGGATTAATAAAACCTCACTAATAACTATATATATATATAGAGAGAGAGAGAGAGATATATAGATATCACAATATTTCTATCATGGGAATATGTAAAGCACCCCACTCTACATAATGCAATCTTGCAGAATTCACACTGGAAAGTTGTTTCAACTGACTGTCATCTGAAATCTTTCCTTTTAAATGAAGATATTCATGGCATTGCCTTTTGCGACCCGCCCGCCATTTATTCTAATTTATGGAAATTAGCTGAATTCTAGTTTTTCTTCAAACAGTTATTTTTTTTTTTTGAAGAAATAGCTTGCCCTCAACTGCATTGCTACATGTGCTTGGAACTGCAGATGGCCTTATTGCTTTTGAGCCTCTCCTCATTTAGTATATAATGTAAATACATTAATAATACTCATGTTTACTATATGCCAAACCAGGTATTGCCGTCAATCTACCAACTGGTTAATAGCTCTTCATTTGATTCAGCAATCTATATCACCCATGTGCCTGTTATAATTGAGGTTCACAAATGGGATGCTATTTTCATCCACATGTGGTTGAGCACAGGTAGATAGAAAATTGATTTGTCTCTTATGCAGTTGTTAGCAAATTTCCTTTCTGCCATTGGATTATTGCACCTCTTTTTAAAAATTTTGCTTGTTTTATATCCAATGGCAGCCCTTTTCTAGTTGCAATCACTGTAGCACATATAAATGTTGCCACAGCTAAATTCACTGCAAGTTTGACTGAGCTGGAAAACCAGTCAAAAAAATAATATACAGCCCTGGTTATGGTAGGGAAGTGATAAATTCCAGAACACATAGTACTCTATGCCATGCTGGCTTACATTACACTGTGTAACAACATTTTTATTTCTTTTGTCTTTGGTCAGTAAGTGTTATTTCCTATTTGCTCCTATCTAGAAATCAAAGGAAATGACTACTATTCCCTTCAAACTTTGCTGAGTTGCTGAAGCATAAATATCGTTATAGCAAATATTCAGCTCAATGCCACAGATTTGCTTGTCAGTTGCTTGACTGTAACCACTTGAGCATGTCCATTAGTGGCTGACAATATGTGCATCTCTGATCATGAACAGGAGTGGTGGGGAGCATCATAGCCATGTGTTGAGAGGAATTCTTTATGGTTTGAATAAATGTAACAAAAGCAAATTTGAAGGAAATATTAGCCATTTTTCATACATTCTCGGGGTAAGCAAATAGGAAATAACAGTTGTTACCCAAAGACAAAAATTGTGTTACACAGTGTTATAGATTAATATACTGTTTAAGGTGAATAAAATATTCTACAAATTGTTATTGAGGTATATACATCATCATCATCATCATCATTTAGCATCCGTTTTCCATGCTGACATGGGTTAGACGGTTTGACTGGAGACTGGCAAGC
>JAOPUL010002961.1:28093618-28106323 GCA_027564515.1 Octopus rubescens
ATATATGTGTGTCTGTGTGTGTGCGTGTGTGTGTCTTTGTCTTTGTCTTAGCAAGGGCTCATTTGCAGGATTTGAGAAGGATTGTTGGGAAACCATCAGGGCCAGTAGCTGAGTTTGCATCTATATCATCTATAGTCATTATTACATTTTCTTCTTTGATGTTGATGTAATCAATTTTTACTGCCTCCCTTTATACATCTGTAGTGGTAAAGAAAATTCTACAGGTTTGCTGACTTGCATGTGCCATAAGGGTGTGGTGAAACCCTTTTGAATTGTTCATTCAGTGTTTTATTGGGTTTCCCATTTGGGAACCATCATTTTGGAGGAGTGGCTCTACCCTGCAATGCACAGAGGCAGTTTCTTTGGCATAATTAAAGAAGGCTTTAGACTTTGATTTTATATTTTTCATGGGAGCATTTCAGATATTTCTCAATTTGCAGCAGTGTTGTTTCCAGGTGGGATTTTTTACTGCCATTGCATTCTCTGTTTAGGTGGTTTGTAATCTTTGTACACCGTCTCATAAGAAATTTCCTCTCCCTGGGAATCTTGTTCTTATGTGCAGTGGCCCTTCTCTCTGGTACAATCTTGTAGCATATGGCTGGCATTACGGACATGAATTCTTTGAATTTCATGTCAAAGTCAGGTTTAGAGAGACATTGGGGCCAATCCTGTTTGATGATCCCTTTCTCAATTGGTTTCCAGTTTGCTTTATGGAAGTACAGATTGGATAGATTTTGGGTCCTTCTCATAGGTTGCATGTCTGTGAGTTCCTTTGTTCCATACATGGTTAGCTCTATTATATTGTGACCTAAGACTAGCGTCGGTGTCACTTTCACATTCTGGATGAGATCCATATTGTTTGTGAAGCAGAGATCAAGTATATGTGTGTATGTGTGTGTGTGTGTGTGTGTGTATGTGTGTGTGTGTGTATATATATATATGTTTAAACTTATTGGAAGAAGATTTGAGTTTAGCATTGTTATCTAATAACAAAACAGTAATCAAATACTCAGTGTATCTGCTATTATAGAAATGAAGGCCTATTTTTAAGTCTAGTTGAAGTGGGTCATTGAAAGAGCTTGTTTAGAAATGTATCTCAGTTTTAGACTGTAGATATAAATTTGTAAAAGTCACTTACCTGTTTATAATAGTTATTAAGAAATGTAGTATTGAGCATGAATGAAGGGTAACTGACTTTCTCTATCATAGAATCCAGCTAAAAAAAAAAATGAGCAGAATAAGTTTTAACACACACAAGCAAACAAGCAACAAAAATAAAGAAAAAAGCCTAAACAGAAAATAGAAGTTATCTGGAATCATTTCGGAGACTCTTTTAGTGAAATAATAGTAGACTAGTGCCCATATTACTGATTACTAAAGTTGGTTACTATATTAGTAATACCTAGTAATATAGGTTGGATGTATACTGATACAGCAAACTGGTGGAAATAAAAAAAAACCAATTGTATTCATAATAAGACAGCTGAGACAGGCCATGAACATCACTTGGAAAGACAAGGTCAGCAATACCATCATCCTAGTGAAAGTGAAGCTTCTTAGCATAGAAGAAATATTGGTACAATGACACCTCCACTGTCTTGGATTTGTCATAAGAACAGAGGAAACAGGATTAGCAAAACAAATACTTTACTCACAACTGTCTAGTGGTAGAAGACATTGGAGAAGACCATGACAAAAATGTGTATAATTAATTTTGATTATCAACAGACTGCCCATAATGATTTCGAATGTCTGCATCATTGTTCTCCCCAAATAAAAATCTTTTATATAAGCCGTGATGATTATAAAGCTTCATAAAGGTTCATGAGCAGGATATTACTAAGTGATATAGTTGTAAGTCTAAGTGATGACATATCACTTAAAAGTAAGAATAACTTAAATGGTTAAGTGTCCAAGGAAGGTCGAAATCACATGATCTGGTGGTCTCGGCACTGGAGATGGCAGGGATTTATCTCCCCACTAGCGATATAAAGAAGAGTGCATTTTGCACCAAAAGCCAATATGAGAGTTTCTCTCATGGTATCTACCGTAGTATAGTTTGTTTTAACAGAACATCCATGTTTAAGTGGGGATAAATATTACCTCTCGGTATTAATACTGCCTCTGTCGCTAATAAATATTTTATATATGTATACATTTGCTTGGCAGAACTTATATGCATACATGTTTTTATCTGGTGTGCACGTGTGTGTACATATATATATATATATATATTCATGCTTTTGGTATTTATGTGTGCAAGCATGATAGATGTATGCTAGTATGGTTGCAACAACGTTGCTGGGAGTGGGAGGGGGAAATTTGACGTTGGATTTGGTGGTGTTAGGGAGAAAAAGAAAGGAAAAGCATATGTACATAGATGTATGTGTGTATGTACACCTATGTATATGGAGGCGAATGTAGGGTGTTATAGGGGATGCATAAGGTTTGAAGGTCATCCTGTGGTTTGTGTAGTCATCAGTTGTTAGGAACCCTGTTCTTGGTTGTGAGGCAGCCAGTGTTGAGGTGCAGCCAATGTTAAGGTGGTATATCTGGATTGTCGGCAAGTGGTTTGAAGTTTACCAGGAGGGCATACCTCTGATAGCAGCAACAAGATGGTTCGTATTTGCTGTTGATGGAGACTGCAAGTTGGAGAATATACAGTTTTTGTGGGTGCAGGGTGAGTAAGGTAGAGCTCTGTCAATGATGGTTCATTTGATGTTGGGGGTTTACATTCCAGAGGAAACGAGACAAAGAGGTGGAATTCTCTTTTCTCTTCATCTAAGTGAATGCTGTGCGTACCTTCCCTTAAAGTCATTGGCCATCACAATTTACTAAAATTATGAAAATCAAAATGTAGAAAATAAAACATATTTGAATGAAATGTTTTTATTAATGCTTTAAATGGAAGTTTAGAAAAATAGAAATATTTACAAGAAGGAAAAATATGTAAGTAATAGTATTTTACGATATCACTACCAAGATAGCCAGTTAGATTCACTGCAACAACTTGTTACATGAGTTTGTAATTATCATAATAAAAATTCGTTTTCTTATAATATAGTAAATGTATTTTAAGCACTATCAATGCAATGAAATGTATATAAATAGCAATGGTAAAACAGCTGGGTATAATTGGAAGCCTCTTGAATGCATACACATTATTTCTCTCTTTCAATTCATATATACTTTTTGCTTTTCTTTTTATAGTTAAAATAGTTCCAGGCTGCAAGCTTTGCATTCTGAGTTCAAATTTCACTGAAGTCGACTTTGTCTTTCATCCTCTTAGGGTTGTTAAAATAAGTACCAGTTAATCACTGGGGTTGACGTAACCGACTTATTCCCTCCCCCTAACTTGCTGGCCATGTGCCAAAATTGGAAATCAATAATTAAAATAGTTGTAAATTTTAGCTGTAATAATTCATCATAATTATTACTTGACTTATTTTATGGATCCCCACAAGATAAAAGACATGGATATATATATATATTTATTTATTTATATACAGCATTAAAGCCTAAATTTCACACAATTCATAGTTTAATTGCACTCATTGTGATAAACATCACCAAATGTATAATTAATTGCAATGCATGATTGACTTAAATTTATGCTGTGCCGGTGACATATTAAAGGCACCCAGTACTCTGGAGTGGTTGGTGTTTGGAAGGGCATCCAGCCGTAGAAACCAAGCCAAAACAGATTGAAGTCTGGTGCAGCTCTCTGGCTTGCCAGTTTCCTGTCAAATCATCTAACTCATGCCAGCATGGAAAACAGACGCAACACTGTTGTGTTATGTTAATCAGAAAACTATTACTGGTTTAAATACATTGAGACAAAAAAAACAAAAACTGATGAGGTAATTCGATAGTTTGTGATGCTAGAAAAAAGAAAAAAAAAAATTTCTTTCTCACAATTGAATACCAATAATTATTACTTTTCTATATCTCCGATGCTCCTTAACAAAAAGAACCCTTATCATCACTAGAAAGATCTCTTTAAGCACAACAGACAGATATTATCTTAGCAGCTAAGAGTGCAATTTTATCTTTCAATGTTAATCATTGGAATTGAACATCTGGATGTAATTTTGATATTACTATAGGCTCATTGAACTCAGCTCAGATAACTTAGTTGGATTATTTGAATTAAATACAAATTTCTGTGACTGGGCAGCAATTATAACATGACTCTCTCTTCACAATCACCAACTACTCTCTAATTGAATTTGAAAGACTTAGGAAATCCTTACTTAAATTTTTTTAAAATTATAATTTATATATCATCATTGAGAAAAGTATTAAAATTGTAAAGTTCCTTGATCTGGCAATTTAAATTTTTGTTTTAATTATCCCTGTCATAAATCTAATATTATATAAATAAAAAATTCCATTCATCCTAGATCCACAATAAATAGTTTAGCCAGAAAAATTTCAGCTAATGAAAAAAAGTAGAGGTGCATGGCTTAGTGTGTTGGACTCATGACTATAAGATTGTGGTTTTGATTCCTAGACAGGGTGATGCTTTGTGTTCTTGAGCTAAACATTTCATTTCACATTGCTCCAGCCCACTCAGTTGACAAAAATGAATAATCCTATGACGGACTAGCGTCCCATCCAGGTGGGTGATATATCTGCCAAGGAAACCAGCCCTATGAGTCTATATGACTTGGGTAGGAGTTTATCCTTTATCCTAATGAAAAAAAATCTTTAATGATAACTCAGCTTAATGCAAAGTGGATATGACAAAATAAATTAAATACATCCAAAAACCAAAATTTTCAACAAAAATACAGTAAAAATTTCTTATTCGACTTCTCCAAATTTCAAACAGATTATTGCTTCTTCTAACACCCACAAGCTAAATACAACTAGTGAAAAACTTTCTGCTAACAACTGCAATCTCAGTAACAACAATAATTGACCTCTCAACAACAACTATTTAGCTATGGACATAGTGTCAGAAGTAAATTTATAGACTAACTCTTTATCCAAAGCCTATATTGGTATGACTTCAAACTCGACCAAATCCAATCTAATTTGCAGTTATTCCTTTAGACATTGTAACAAAAGCAAGTCTATTCTTTATAACATCTAGTGGAACATCCTCACCAGAGCTAAATCCTACTCTGGAAATGGAAAACCATGTGATTTTTGTCTACATGTAAGCTTGGAAATATTCTTCAAAAACATTCTTTTGAATAGAATAACAGACTCCATCTTGCATTCATTGAACCTAGACATTTTAATCTCTCAAACTACACTAACCAGTAAATCTCAACTAATATACACATGCACAATGTCTACTAAACTAACCCATTCCATTCCATGATTATTTTTAACATATAAGAATTAGTATTAATATTTTCTTCATTATTAGTAAGATTTTATTATTAATTTTTAAAAGTCCAACCCATGCTTGCATGGAAAATGGACATTAACGAATGATGATTATGAAAATTATTATTGTTTTATTATATATCTATTGCTTAATCATTATTGGTGTTACTATTAATTTGATTTGATTATATAGTATATATATTCACTATTATCATTCTGTTTAGAAATATTTTAGCAGTATTATTTTATTGTTAATATGTTGTTTTTTTATGTATATATGGGTCACATTTGTATTGTTTATGGCTATATATATATATATATATGTATAAAATTTCAAAAAATAATTTTTAATTAAAAAAACTTAAAATAATTATTAACCCATGCTAGCATGAAAAACGGACGTTAAAGGAAGATGATGATTACTATAATTTTTCCCTTAGTCTCTCTATTATATCTGTTTCATTGCATTTATATCACCTTTATAAATTGATTTTGATTTATCTTTTACACAATGATTTCATACTTCTAAATTTAAAACATTCTTTATACATACAATACATTCTTCTATGTGTTTATATATATGTACGTGTGTATTTGTATATATGCTTTTCTCTCTCTCTCTCTCTCTCTATATATATATATATATGTGTATCTATTTGTATATATAGATGCATATAATTGTCTGTCTGTCTGTATGTATGTATGCATGTGTTCATCATGATGAACCACCACAACCAACCCCACAAGTACAGGTGTTACAATAAAGTGCACCCAGAACACTGAAGTGGTGGATGAATAAATAGGAACATCATATAGCAAGAGCATAACTTTTCTAGTGCTAGTGCCATGACAAAATGCACCCGGTACGTTCAGTAAAGTGATTGGTGTTAAAAGCATCCAACCATAAAAAACCATGCTCAAATGAAAATGAATGAGTGAAGCATGGCTCCTGGCCATGCTCTGGATGGTAGTAACTCCAAATAAGGACAGGCACAAATTGATAACCTGTCCACCCCATGCCAGCATGGAAAGCAGATGTAAAAGGATGATGATGATATATTTTATATGATATCCTAGGAAATACACATATGAGCCCCAGATTCTTGACTAAGCATTTTCTCAAACTATTCTTCCCAAGGGTTGAAGCTCCCATCAACTGCCCTGATGTTTTCAGTCTGGATGAGCTATAAAAGTCTTCGGCACTGTCCTTACTCCCATGGCTAATTATTACAAAATAAATAATAAATACACTTTTTTTAGGGATGAGAACTGTAGAATAATTTGAAATCCCTTTTTTTTTTTCAGTTGGAACCATTTCATTCAAATAGCCATGCAAAAAGTTAAGAATATTACTGAATCTAATTTCCTTCCAGTAAACATTGCAAGAAATAATTATTTGTAAGAAATTATCATCATCATTATTATTATTATCACCGTGTTTTGAATTAAGCACAAAACTTATTATTACTATTGTTGTAGTGGTTATATGTTGATATTTTCATGTTGACTTACTCACCATTGGTTCATCTTTTTGTATCAATGCAGAAAGTTATTATATATATTTGTATTTCTTATATGAAATTTACACTGAAACTTAATGACACAAAGATCAGTGACTCAAATTCAAAATGCAGTTGTAAAATAAGCATCTTTTAAAAGGAAAATGGCAATAACCCCCCCCCCCCCAAAAAGATTCATACACTCAATGCCAATATATAGCTGATACTTATTTACTAATAGAGAAGATGAATGACTACAAGGAAGATAACTCAGAAACATGACAGCAAATCTGGTGCTGGCAAACAGCAATTACAGCCCCTTTAATTTTAATCACTTTCTGAAAGCCTTTACAAATGTTCAGAGATGGAGTGTTTTAAAAAGAAACAGAATTATTTAAAATTGTTTCACTTCTCCTTTTTGAACACATTGGCATTGCAAGGATACAATGATATTGATGTTGCCTTTCAGCTTGTAATTTTTTCTCATACTAAATCAGAGTCTATGAATGACTATTGAGGAAGATTATAGTTTCTTTTGTACCTTATTACTTGTGAGAACTTCTTTTAGGGTTTGTTGTTGTTGTTTAATCTCAGCTCAACCCTGACTGAGTAGACCATGGATCAAAGATAATTTAGCCTTAGGGCATTATGCAATGTGTTTCTTAACTATTCATAATTGAAAACTTGTTTTTTTTCCAAACTAACCATTTCCAGTTTGTTCCAAACATTTTAATTTTGATTGTTGTTATGCAGTGGATATAAAAATTAATAGAGTACTCAGAAAAATGCTGTGATTACAAATTCTCTGAAAATAAACTTGCCTTTCATCACTTCCAGGTTTACACAGAAGTTGAGAAATATATTAGGAATCACTTAAAGCGACTATACTCTCACATATAAATTTGTCGTCTTATTCTAAAGTAAGGTGACACGTTAAAAACACCTGTGCTGGTGACACGCTAAAGCCACCCAGTACACTCTCTGGAGTGGTTGGTGTTAGGAAGAGCATCCAGCCGAAGAAACCAAGCCAAAACGGAGTGGAGTCTAGTGTAGCTCCCCAGCTTGCCAGTCTCCAATCAAATTGTCTAACCCATGCCACCATGGAAAACGGATACTAAATGATGATGATTATGATTCTAAAGCAAGGTATCAATATTTTAGTTGCTATGGCTTTAACTGTTGTAAACAGTTCTATGGAATAGGAAGAGAGGAAATACTGAGATATCTAAATGCTCTTTTCTTAATATAATGCTGTATAATAAATCTCAGGTTAGGCATATGATCAATGGTGTTTCAGCTGTAACCATCTTTTTATATATCAAAGATGAATGACATTGTAATCAATATAATCCCTGATGGTATCCTTGTATCAACGTATCCTTCTATATTTAAGGGCAATTTGGGTATTATTTCAAGCAAGTCAATTGACTACATAGAAGTTCCTCTTGTTGATTGGCACAACATAATGAAGTAATGTGTAAAAGTGATCCGTAACAGTGGAGAAATGTAGTAAAATGCATTTTAGTATGTGCTTAGAATAATTAAAATAATTTCATACTTGAACTGGATATTTGATTTGAATGAAACAAATGAACACACCAAGTTACTAATATTAATTATTACCTCCTTTCCGGGACAAGGTCCAACATTAGTTGATAAAATCAATCCTAGCACATTTTGTTGGTGCTAGAAATATAAAGTTAACACTGGCAGCTCGGAATCAAGGGTTGCAAAAGAATAGCAGCAGCTGAGAAGAGCTCAGTGTGGTTATGGGTGAAAAGAAATGATAGATGGGACTGAAAATGAATGGAATACAGCAAGCCACTAACCATAGGCAGAAAGAAGCCCAATTTGAAACAGTGCAAGTTTGTATGGTGTTCTTTGTGGCTGAGCAATAAGCACACCCAAAGGTTCTGAGTTCAATCACCAGTAAAGGTGGCATTTCAAAAACAGCAGGAGGACACATAGGAGTCATGACCTAAGTGGGTTTGGCTCCCTTAGAGTGTCAAGAATGAAAGAGCCAAAACACTTGGTTGATGGGAGTTCTCTCTCCGAAGATTTCTCCTGCCTCCTAGCAAGTTTCCATTTAGTTTGAGCTTTTTTCCATGCCACATCAGAATCCATAAATGAATACTGTGGAAGATTTTAGCTTCTTTTGTGAGGACATTTTGGTTGTTGTTGTTGTTTAACCCCACTTCAATCTTGACTGTGTAGGCCAATGATTAAAGATAGTTTAGCCTTAACCATTGTGCTTTTTGAAGGTTATTTAGGACTATGTTATCTAATGTCTTCTTTCTTTTTTAAGACAGTAGAAGTATTATTCAAAGGAATTTAGTTGCTATTTTCAGCAGATTAAGTGACCACATAGAGACTGACTCCCTTGTGTCTGTACTTGTGAGAGCATTGTATATGTGAGAGAAGAAATGGGATAAGCCATCTCAGTTTTGAAGAAGAGAAATTACTCCATATTTTTACAACTTGGACCATGGTGCCGCACATTTTTGCTGTCACAAGCCAGAATTCAGATTACTATCTTTCTTTATAAAAAACATACAAATCAATACAAAGTTTTTTATTTTTAGACTTTAATTTTATGCTAGGTTGGTTGATGAATACTTTCCTGTCATTCTATAGTGCCTTGTCTACACTTTTTCTGCAATCAAAAAGGTAGCATACTGGACTAAAAACCTTTCAGAAAATAATTTCATCACTCCATGCTATAAGTTCAAATGCTGCCAAAATTGATTTTGTCTTTCATTCCTAAGAAATGATGAAATATGTACGAAGCATGAAATGAGGTCACTATAATCAATTACACTCTTTCTTGTACTCTTTCACTTGTGCCAATGTAATAAAACTGATAAAAATAACTGAAACATTTGTTGCCAAATTCAGAACTTGGCACAGGATAATCTTTACATGCATACACAGAAAACGAGACAGTATGCAAGAATAGTTAAGTGAAGGCACTTGCTTTGTAAAACTGCAAGCAAAGTTCATCATCATACAGCTGACTTGCACAGAATCACTATTCAGGTGGTTTTACCAAAATTATCATAAGGATAAATTTATATCTAAAAATGACCTGTCTAAGTGTATGTAAAGAGAGATAGAGAAAGGATGTTGGGCATTTTGTATTTTAGTAACCTCTGGTAAATGATGAAAGGATAATTTGAAGTTGGTGGTAGTGCTTTTGAACAATGATTATCACCACTAACAGCAACAACATGCAATTGAAAACATGTGTTTAACGGAGAAGTGAAAGTCAAAATGCACCCAATACTTTCAAGGTTTTGTGATAGTCACATATTCATTATCCTGATTCCTGAAAGCAAAAGAAAATATATTATAGTATGCAGTAAATTAAAAAGTATAACATGAAAAAGACAATTTTACTGTTATTTTAAAAATTTATCACCATTTTTATTTTTTTGAAAATTGAAGATACTATACATACAAGATATTAACTATTCTTGTTTTGGTTTCCTGCTTTTAACAGTGAAAGTATTACTTATTATCTATCATTATTCAAGTGTTGTATTGCTGCATTCTATATCACTATATCTATTTTATATTTTTAACATTATTTAGCTCTTTTATGACCATATATTTAAGAGGAATTCTGAAAAAAGTATTTCAAAGAATCGTTAAAATAATCAAGAATTCATAACTATTTTTATATTTTAGCCATAATCATCATATCTTTTGTATATTTTGCAACATTACCTGATGGGATTTTCCATTTTTAAGAGAAAAGGGTGTGGTTTAACGGCTGCTATTATTAGCTAATCAAGGGACTCATTAATTGTTAAACTGATATTTGAAATAAAAAAGACTCTTATGAAGAATTTTCTCTATTGAAATTTCATTTAAGTAATAACAAAATTATAGTTGTGAAAATGTCAAATGCCTAGTTTCAATTGAATTGATAACATTAGGCCAGTGGTAATCTTAAGCAAGTTGGTATTAACAAAAGTAACCAACTAATATATACTACTATAAATACATTTTATATATTTATCAGTTAGAATTAAAACTTTACAGAATATTTGCACCACAAAGCAGTATTAATTTTGTACTCTTGCTTTATTTAATATAATTAACATAAAACTTAGTTTAAGCTTGAGGTAGTATCTCTCTCTCTCTCACACACACACACACACACACACAAAACATAGAGTCATATGACTTGCCAAATCAATGCAACTCTTCCATGTGAGATGTCCTGATCATCCATAGCAGCCTCCATATCCTCAAAGTGATCGATAAAGCATTTTTGGTCTGCCAGTACCGGTATGTCCATGCATAGGTTTCCAGAGAAGGAGCTTGTTGGATATTTTATCCTTGCTTCTCCTGTAGTGTCTTGTATAATGTGTTCATTCTCTGATTACCAAAGCAAATGGTAGGAAGACTGCCATACAGTTGCTGCTTTGTTGGGTGTTGCTGCCAAGAAAGACTGAGAACTAAGTCTCTTTTTCAGTGTCCATACTGAAGAGCCATAGAGAAGTACTGATACAACAACTGCTTTGAAGAAACCCCTCTTCATGTTGTCAGAAAGGGAGGACTTCCATATAGAGAGGTAATATTTATCCCCACTTAAACGTGGATGTTCTGTTTGAACAAACTATACAGTGGTAGTTGCCATGAGAGAAACTCTCATATTGGCTTCTGGTGCAAAAATGCACTCTTGTTTATATTGCTAGCAGGGATATATATATATTGTCATTGGCTTCTTCTTGTTTCAGAGTATTTCTTTCTTTGTGCTTCCTCACTTATGTCGGTGTCTCTGATGGCTGGTAGAGCTGATTTTTGTGTGGAACAATTGTCTACAGAAGTCATTATCTGATGGTTTTTGGAAGCCTTGGTTGAAGTTGGCAAGTCTTTCATTGAAGCTATTTATTTTATTCATTTGTTTGATGATGTTCTTTAAAATATTCTATACCTATCTTGATGTGATGCCATATTATTCTGTCTTCTGTGTTGCTCCCAAAATTCAGGGTTGATTTTGGTGCTCCTCATTGTCTGCTTCCTTTAGTCTTTGTAGTATTGCATGGGGTAGCTGCATGACCTGTTGCCATTGCTGATTTCACAGCAGAGGATTTGATGTGGCAGTCTGGTGCTTTTCATGTGGTGGACATGACTTACCCATCTGATGTGATGTTTGATGGCTCCAATGCTGTTGGTTTTAGTCTGTTCAACGACTTGCAAGGTTGTTTATATAGTCATCCCATTTCACGTTCATAACTGATCACAGTTTTTGTTAAGGATTGAGTTTGGAGCAGGTTGTGCATATATTTTGGTCTTCTGGTCAGGCCTTATGCATTTTTGAAGTCATTGACCAATTCCTGCATTTCTTTGAATGAATAAGCTGGCAATGTATTGTCATTGGTGTACTGCAGTTCAGTGACACCAGTACTGTTGGTCAGTTTTTGTTATCGAAATCTGGACAGATTGTAGAGTTCACCATCAGTGGTATTTGATCCCTACACCAGGGTTGATAGGTGGAATTTCATAGAGTATGGTTGCAAGGTATGGAAAGCTGGGGCAAATACATATCCCTGCTTTGAGCGGTTAGTAATCAGGAAATCTTCTGGCATGTTGTTTTGATGTCACCCATCATGTCATGTGGATGAGTGCCACAAAATGATCAAAGCAACTGAGTCACTTCAGGACCACTCACATAGCTAGGCATAGTACAGGGTTGAAAGCCTTTTTGAGATCATAAAAGACCAGCAAAAGTTTCAGAGATGACATCATCATCATCATCATCATTTAACGTCTGTTTTTCCATGCAGGCATGGGCTAGACGGTTTGACTGGAAACTGGCAAGCTGGGGAGCTGCACCAGACTCCAGTCTATTTTTGGC
>JAOPUL010002961.1:28119172-28131904 GCA_027564515.1 Octopus rubescens
TTTTTTTTTTTTTTTTTTTTTTTTTTTTTTCGCCCCCTAATTTATGGAGATCAGCTGAATTCAGAGGGATATCTTCCTACAGTTATTTTTTTGGAGGAATAACTTGCCCTCAGCTGCATTGCTACATCTGCTTGGAACTGCAGATGGTCGCACCTCTTTCGAGCTCCTCCTGATTTGGTATATAATATAAACGCATTTACTATATACCAAACTAGGTATCGCCGCCATTTATTACCTGGTTTACCAACAGGATAATAACTCATTTGATTCAGCCGATCTACACCGTCCATGTACCTGTTATAATCGAGGTTCACAAACAGGGTGCCATTTTCATCTACACATGGTTGTGCACAGGTAGATAGAAAATGTATCTGCCTCTGATTTCTCTGCTGTCGCTAGCAAATTTCCTTTCTGCCATTATTATTTCACGTTTTTTTAAATTTTGCATTTTTAATATCCAACAGCAGCCCATTTCCACTAGCGATTACTGTGGCACATGAATATGTTCTCACAGCTTCTAAATCCACTGCAAGTTTGACCGAACTAAAATATCGGTCAAAAAATAATATATGGCTCTGGTTGTGGTATGGAAGTGATAAATTCCAGACCATATCGTACCTTAGGCCATGCTGACTTACATTGTTGTCCTTGTTACCCATATAAAAGCTAAACTCACAGCAGTACCCCGTATTTGATTTGCAAATCTTCCAAACTTTGATCCCCAACTTTGTGGGCTTTCCTGGCATATATTGTCGGAAATGTACTCTGCCATTATACCGAACCATACCCTCATAAACAGATAGGTATATACCAGGATTGTAAAGTGTTTTATATGCATTTTGAACGCAGTCAATGAGAGGTCTTATTTTAAATAAGGGATCGAAGTTTGGTTCTCCACATACTGGGGTACTGCTAGTGTCTTCACATGTAAATACTGGTTTGCAGTTTGTTTACTTTCTGCGTAATGGTTGGTTTCTGCAGTAATTGCTTCAAACAAGCTTGCTGGAAAAAAATTAAGAAAGAAGTCTAATAGCTTCAATTCCTGAGAAAGACTAGCTCCAGTCTCTTCTGAAAAATCGTTTTTAAATTCTTACTCCATTCAGGTATAGATTTGCTATCGCTATCAGTGTTTTCTTCAGAATCGCTTTCAGTTTCCGATATAGAAATATCGGAATCATTTTCTTGCACCACATGCTTTTGTTGTTCACTCATACATTTGTTCGATTTCTCGATATCTTCCGTTGAAAAGCTCTCAAATTCAGATTCACTGCTTGATAGCATGAAACTGTTATCCATTTTAAAAGTAGAAACAAATTTCGCAGATTTAAAATATGTCAATTAATGGCGGATTCTGTAACTCTACTATTTACAAAGTGAAATCATGTGTTTTCACGGATGTAATAATGAGATTTGCACTCAAATTCACATTTAAATATGAATGGTTTTTCACAGTGGGGTTGGTATCAAAAGAGTTAATGTTCAGAATATTTAAGTCATTTTTAAATTGATTCTGTTTTGATATTCCTTCAGTCTATAATAGTTGTACTTTCTTATCATAAAAACAATTACTTAAGCCATTAAGTTTAATATCACTTTCTTGTATAATGTAGAGGAAATATATGGACAAAATGTATTCAAATTTGACATAAATGTACTTCTCTTTGACATGAGATCAGAAATTAATATTGGTTAGGTAGCTTGCATATATACCACTGTATTTGCAGTGAAGGTCAAAAGTCGTTGGGTTTACACTTAATAGTTACAGCTAAACAAAGGTATGGCTGTATGATTAAGAAGCTGGCTTCACAACCACGTTTCAAATTTAATCACCTGTACAGCATTTTGGTCAAGTGTCTCATCACTCCAGGCTTACCAATGCTTTGTGTGTGAATTTAGTACATGGAAGCTGTATTGAGCCTGTTGTATGTGTGTGGATGTTGATACTTCACATGTGAGCAAAGCAGTGCTGATGTTGACATTTTATTTGGTTACTCTCTGCTCTTGAAGACCAATGAAATATAAACGTTTCTTTGCTGAAAAAGTAGGCAAGTAACTCCTTGTCCAACCCATGCTAGCATGGGAGAATAGATAATGAAGGGAAATGTTTCATTATTTTAAATTAAGGCTGCATTTAGTCCTTTTAATCAAATTTGATGAATGGCACTGATTAATAGTCATCTTGCAACATTATGCACAAGTGAGTGTCAGCATCATCATTTAATGTCCGTTTTCCATGCTGGCATGGGTTGGACTGTTTGACCGGAGCTGGTAAGGCCGGGGGCCACACCAGGCTCCATTGTCTGTTCGGGCATGGATCTCAATCCTTTGCCTTCCTTGCGATGCTCAGTGTCTTGATATCGTATATATTCTACACTAGCAACTGATATTGGTGTAGTATTATGTTGGTGATTTCAAAGTTTTGTATTTCCTCTTTATAGACTATAGATTTATTGTATAGGTTATGCCAAATAAAATAGCTGATTTAAATGTCATTTCTTTATCACTAGTATTCAGCATATTAAAAATTTGTAATTCATTGCCAAAAATTTAAATACTTGATATGGACTTCAACAGAGGTGCCTCCAAAGTTCATGGCTTTTATGATATTCTTCTGATACTTCTCTGCTGTGGTCTCAGTAAGGATATGCTCTTTCAGTTCTGATATGTAGCCCCTAGAATATATGCAGTACATATTTTACTTGATAAATCTCCATAGGAAGAAATCGAAGGAGCCAGCAGGCTGAAGCATGGCTATGGATTCATTACCCATCTTTCTGGAAAATTTTCGTTCACCCACTTGTGTGAACTGCAACTCCCCTGCGTAGTGGCACATACCTTATCAGTTCTTTTTCAAAACCAAAGTACAAGTTTCATATAATAAAAATGCACAAAATTACTGAATATATTCACCATTTTATCTTGGCCACTTTATATATGCCCTAGATCAATTCTTACCCTGGAAGTAAATTACAGGGTGTGTGTGTGCATGTATTTATATATATATATATATGGTCCAACACATGCTAGCATGGAAAACGAACATTAAAGGATAATGATATATATATATTCTTTTGGATTAAAGCAACCCTATCAGTGCCTTTTGTAGGGTTTACATGAGCTTGAGTGAATGATTTTCAAGAAGAAAAATTTTGAACTCGTAACTTATTTGATCGCAAAGCTTACTGAAAAAGGAAAAGTCTGATTTATGAAATGAATTTATGTATGCTGTATGGGCACTTATATACAAAGATCCTGTCATTTTATTTTCAATATTGAATACTTTTGTTCTTTAAATACTAAAATATGAAGATACTCATTTCTTGGTCATCGTCCATTTTCCATGCTGGCATGCATGGGTTGACAGTTTGACCAGAGCTGGAGGGCTGTACCAGGTTCCAGTCTGATTTGGATTGGTTTCTACAGCGTGAGCTGGGTGCTTTAACGTGCCACCGGCACCAGACCCTCGGTGCTAGTGCTTTTACATGGTACTGGCACAGTACTCCGAGTGCTTCTTAGCCAACAGGACTCTTGACACGGCTGCTTCTTAACACAAGACTCAACATGGCCGCTTTTAGCAACAGGAACTCTTGATACAGCCGCTTCTTAGCAACAGGGCTCTTGATGCGGCTGCTTCTTAGCAACAGAACTCTCGACGCACCCCCTTCTTAGCAACAGGGCTCTTGACGCAGCCGCTTTTCTTAGTAACAGGGCTCTCGGTGCGGCAACAAGATTTTTGACACGATTGCTTCTTAGCAACAAAGACTCTTAACGCAGCTGCTTCTTAGCAACAGGAACTCTTGATGCAGACGCTTCTTAGCGACAGGTCTCTCGGGACGACTGCTTTTTAGTGACAGGACTCTCAACGCAGCCACTTCTTAGCAACACGGTTGCCTAACACGCACAGGACTCTTGATGCAGGCGGGTCTTCTTGAGTCCAGCATGGTGCCAAATATCTTGGTCCTTTGTCATTTTGTCTTAAAGGTTCAGCGTACTAAGCTCATACTTCATCCCATGTCTTCCTGGGTCTCCCTCTTCCCCGAGTTCCATCCATTTTGAGTGAACAGCATTTCTTTATGGAACTATCGGCCTCCATCTGCATAACCAGCGCAGTCTTCTCTCTTAGTTCACTGACACTGTTGCACAAGTACACTTACATTACACATCCAGCAGAGCATACTAGCCTTCGCGTGTCCTCTGTATTCAGGGCCCATGTCCTACTTCCATGGTACATGTGTCATACAGTCTTCCTTTTACACGGAGAGAGAGCCCTTTGGTTGCCAACAGAGGTAAGAGCTCTCTGAATTTTCTCCAATCTATTCTTATTCTAGCCACTGCACTATCTGTACATCCTCCCTAACTACTAATTTTGTCCCCTAGATAGCAGAATTCATCCACTACCTCTAAAGAGCCTCCAGGGCATTTGATAGACTCGGATACATGGGTGTCTGCAGTTTTTATGGCTCTTGTGCATCTTCCACATATGAACCCTATTTTCCTTGATAATCTTCCCATTATTTCACTGCACCTCTTGTGTGTCCATAGCTTACACTGGGTACACCATATGGAATTCCTGTCTATGCCTTTCCTACAAATCGAGCAGGGCCATTTACCTGAAGCGTGTAGGGTCCTGTCTGTTTTCTTGCTTACTAAAACCTTCGTCTTTGGTAAGTTAAACCATAAGACCCTTAGATTCCAGGTTTTGCTTCCACACTTGGAATTTCCTTCCTAGCTCAACTATAGACTCTCCCTCGAGGGCAAGGTCACATTAATATATGCGTGAGTGTTAATATATACTGATAATACACGGATAAGCTATTCTTGACCCTAAATTCAGATTGTTTACTTATTACACATTTTTGTTCTTGAACATTACATCTGCATATTTCATGTAGCATTTTCTATCCAATGCATTTTTGTACATCATGAACACTGTCTTGTTTTGATACCATGAATAAAAAGTTATGCCAGCATGGAAAATGGACGTTAAAGGATGATGATGATGATGAAGATGATGTATACCTATACTGAAGTTTGTTTCAGACATGGCTGTGTGGTAAGAAGTTTGCTTCTCCACTACATGGTTCTGGGTTCAGTCCCACTGTGTGGCATCTTGGGCAAGTGTCTGCTACTAAAACCTAGGGGTGGACCAAAGCCTTGTGAATGGATTTGGTCGACGAACACTGAACGAAGCCCGTCATATATATATGTGCTGGTGACACATTAAAAACACCCATACCGATGATATGTTAAAGGCACCCGGTACAATCTCTGGAGTGGTTGGTGTTAGGAAGGGCATCCAGCTGTAGAAACCATGCCAAAATGAACTGGAGTCAGATGCAGCTCCCTGGCTTGCCAGTTTCCAGTCAAATCGTCTAACCCATGCCAGCATGGAACACAGGACACTAAATGATGATGATGATATATATATATATATATATATATATATTATGTGTGTGTGTCTTTGTTTGACATCCACCATCACAACCAGTGTTGATGTGTTTATGTCCTTAGCAAAAGAGACTGATAGAATAAGTACCAGGTTTAAAAAAAATAAATTATTAGTACTGGTGTTAATTCGTTCGACTACAATTCTTCAAGACAGCACCCCAGCATGGTCGTAGTCTAATGACAGAAACAAGTAAAAGATAAAAAATTTAGTTTTGCTATTTTCAATATTTGTACACATTCTTGTTTTGTTGTTCATACCAAACACTTTACTGACTACATTTCTCTATTTTACTAAATGATTATTTTGATATGCACTACATGAAAAATGTATAAATTCTTCTGGGTAAGCAGTGGTAATAGTGTGGGTGGTGTAGACATACTATTGGCAGAGAAACAGGTAGACAAAATGATTGAGGTAGTCGATGTGTGTGATGAGATAATCAAGCAAAGATTAATCTTGGAAAATATGACAGTAACACTTATCTCTGCATGTGCTCTACTATCTGGACTGGCAGATGAATGGAAGGATCGATTCTACAAAGCCCTCTTGCAGACTACCTTGATGATAAATAACAATGACCTTATCATTGTAACTGGAGATTTGTTGGACAGCATGGTTTGCATGAAGGTTACAGATGAGAAGTGAACAGGGCTGCTGGAGTTCTGTGATGCAAATGACTTGATCACCTGCAACTCTAACTTTAAGAAACCAACCACACTTGATCACCTCTCAATCTGGTGCACACACAAACCAGATTGACTTCATTCTGTTCAGGAATGGGATAAACAGATGGTTGTGAATGCAAAATCTTTTCTTAGAAAGGATTTTTGCATTCACAAAATCCTAGAAAAGAATGTACAACCCAACATAAGTTTAATGGTTCATAACTTCAGATTTAGAGCTAGAAGGACTCAGAGACACAAACCAATATAGAAGAGGGAGATATGGAAGCTTAAATATCCATTAAACAATCAGATTAGAGAAGTACTACAGGAAATATTTGACAAATGGGAGGAGGAGATAGAAATATATAATGTAGAGGACAACTGAAGGTTATTACAAGACAACATGGTGAAGGCTACAGACCAAATCAGATTCCAGCCAGACCAGAGGTGACAGAGTACTGGAACAGTGAGGTTGATAGAGCCACCAAAGTGAAGAGGCAAATTTAGAAAGACTGGAAGAATGGGGGTACCAGATTACCATACCAGGTAGTTAGAAGGAAAGCAAGGCATCAAGTTTACTTAGCAATGGGTTAGCATGAGGAGCAGAGGCATGAGGTATTCTGAACTGCGAGACAATGTAACATAGACAATTGAAACATTGTGGTTAAGAAGTGCATATGTATGAATAATGGCACACTTGAATTCAGTGATTCTGAAAAGAAAGAGACATAGAAAGGTTATTAAATGGGGAGAATGCATGGGAGAAAGAGGTCTTCTCAATATGGACTCAACTGAGGGAGCAGCCATTCTTGTAGATTATAATATTACAGACAAAGCCTCCTGACCCATCAGGAATTACCACTGAAATGCTTAAAATATTTGGTGGAATAGGATAGAGGCTAGTCATCTTATAATCAATCAGGTTGTACAGGAAGATGTCATATTCAATAACTGTCAACTGTTACAACGTAAAGGGGATGCCTTTGATAGATAATTACAGAGGTATGTATCAAATACTGGACCAGGTGATGAAAGTTACAAAATGTTCAATTAATTAGAATTAGAGAGATGCAGTTTAGTTTTGTGTGGGAAAAAGTTCTACAAATGCCTCCTTCTGAGTGAAACAACTGCAGGAAAAGTATTTAGATAAGAGTAAGCCACTGTACTTAGTATTTGTTGACCAGAGAAAGCTTGCAACAGGGTTCCTTGCTCTGTGATCTGGTGGTTGCTGAAGAAACCAGGAATAGATGAAACCCTGCTGAGAGCCATATAAGCCATGTACAGAGATACTGTCAATAAGGTTAGAGTTAGCAATAAGTACAGTCAGTGTGCAGGTATGGGTCTACCAAGTTTCAGTTTTCAGTTACTTCTAACTCACCAGATCATGACTTTAAGGCTGGATGCCTATAAGAACTTCTATTTGCTGATGACCATGTTCTTATACTAAACACAGGATAACTGAGGTTATGAAAGCATATTTATGCACCTAATATGTCCCTGTCAGGTCTTTATCTGCTGCTCCCATATCTCTTAATCTAATCATTCATCCCTCCATCACTTTTCTATCTACTGCATTATTCTGATGTTGTAATTAAATAATAGCAGAACTACACATCATATCATCACCCTTTCTGTACAACCAGTTATCATTTCCTTTCCAACATTGTCCCCTACTTGACTTTGCCACTCACTATATATCTCTGACCATTGTCACACCTATGTCTCACTTTTCCTTATATTCTTGCAACTTTTACACACTACCATCACTCATCCCTTCATTGTTTCCCCATCTATTAATCTGAAGCTCATTACCCTTACTGTACAGCCAGTCAGCACCTCCACTTCCTTGAACCACTTCTATTGACATCCTTCAGTTTTATTACCCTCCCTGTACTCATATTTACCATTTATTACCCTTGTTCACCATTCACTCCACCCTTATTTCTAACCATCTCCCACTCTCTCCTCACAGGTTTCCAATCTTTACCTATCCACTCTTTCTGATCTTGTGTCTCCATTCTCTCTTCCATTCATTTTATACCTTGAGGATACACTCTCACACCTCACCACCAATGTTTTCTCTAAGCTGTGTGCTTGTGTGCATGCACATGTTTTACAACTAGTACACAAAGGAACAATTGTGCACACAAAGTTTTTGAGATTAAATTAAATTTCTTTTAATTGAAGATGGGTTCGTCACATATACTTGGCTGCAAAGAAAGACAAAATTTGCTCACAAGCAAATTTCCACAGTAAATAAAATTTGATGGAACATTGCTCATCACCACTAAATGTACCTTCTCTCTTTCTGGCTCCACTTCATTTACTCCATCCTGCCATATATAATGTGGAGTAGCCATGAATACCCTGCACATCTGTGTTCTTATCCCATCTATCATACTTTAACCCCTGAATCTCACACAAAACCATATTTTTGTCTATTATTCTTCTTCTCAGCTGGTGGTGGTGGTGGGAGTGCTTTTTAGTCTTGTGAATAACAAGGTGACCTCACAAGAAATGATGCCACGACAAAACACACCCAGTATGCTCTGTACAGTGGCTGGTACTAGGAAGGGCATCCAGCTGTAGATACAAAGTAAAAACTGAGAAAAGAGATGGTTCTCAGACCCACTGGACCGTCGAACCATCCAGCCCATGCCAGCATGGAAAATTCATGTTAAATGATGATGATATCTTTTGTCAATCTGTCTCAGGCAAAGGAAGTAAACACCAGTAATAAAATGAAATAAAATGAATGGGACTCTCTGAGCAAAGTCTCATGTAATATTTGTTTTATAAGTTAAACATTGCCTTGTCTATGTTGTCATTGGAAATGCAGTGAATCAATGTCTGGCCTATTGGAAACCTGTAAATAATGATTCATCAACTGCAATACAAATTAAATCAATAAATGGCATTTAAGATAAAAATGTATCTATGTTAGATGCAGGCATATTTCCTTAGAACTAAGGGAACTACATACCAAACAAGAAGTCAAAATAGTTTTATATCAAATAGGGCTTGCATCAAACTTTTTGATATCATTCAAAAGAAATTTATCTCAAGAAATCCAAAACAGAATTATTTTAACCCTTTAGCATTCTGATTACTCTGTCAAATGTAATGTTTATTTAATCACATTGTTTTCAAATAATCATGCATTATCTAATAGCTTTGAGATTTCAATGATGTGATTGGTTATTTTTAGAATAACATTGTAGGGTAGTTGTAAGAGGCTAGATGTGGCCAGTTTGATAATAAAACAGGTAGAATAATTGGGCCGGATATGGCTGGTTTAAATGCTAAAGGGTTAAAAACAAATTCTAATACATTGATATTATCAAATCATTAATTTTTTCTTGTTAATTTCAAATAGTAGGGAGTCTAATATAGAGAAACAGTTTGTAGGCACTAAAGCTATGTAACTTGTAAAGGTTATCACTAATAAATTATATTTTCAGTTATTTAGTTAAATAAATCTGTTTACCTCTTTCATTATAGGAGGTAATATAGTATTTGTATAGCATGCTTGCATTATTTAGATGAGATATTACAGATACTAGAATTATATGTGTAAAGGGTTAAATAATTTGACTTTTTAAAAAAAATAACAGAATTTCTTATCATTTTGCTTTTATCAACAAAGTAACCGTTTAACATAAATTTGATCTAGATGAACATTCGAGAACCTAACTCAGCAACCTTGGTTATCACTAGTTAAACTTATGATTGTGTTTGTATGGACATGTGAGGTGAATTGATAATAAATACATGGTCAAAAAGTGCTGTACATTGTGGATGGAGAATACCTGAAGAAGAGGACAACAGGGTAAGTAAGTGGTGAGGTCAGATCCTAAGATGCTGGACTTCAGAGAACAGGTAACAAAAGTCTGTGATGCCAGGTGATACTGTACTGCAGATTTATTCAAACCATGTGAACATGAAAGTACATATTAGGACAATAATGGCATCGATGATAATGATAACTATCATATTTAAACTAACAGGGAATGTCACCAACATATTTTCCAGTCATTATTAAACCTCAGTCTGTATTATTTCCACCAAAAGCTTTTAATCAACTTTTTAGATTTTGATTAAATACAACATACAGAATATGGCTATCAGCTAACCCCATTCCAGTAGCTTCCATTTAACAAAACTGGTATTCTGAAGCAGAAATGCATCTTGTAAACATAGATTCAAGACATGAAATACTTTATACTCTATGCTCAAGTATATTATCATAGCTTTCATGTGGTAGTGTAAGACTGAAGTGTTATGAATTTGTATTTCATTTCTGATACAAAACTATGTTCTCAGCAAGACACGAAGGTCTGTACTACTTCATTTATTAAAAAGAGAGAGTGAGAGAGAGAGAGAGAGAAGGAGGAAGAGAGAGAAGAAGAAGGAGAGAGAAGAAGAAAGAGAGAGAACAGTGATAAGAACTAATTTAACAGAAAATTGATAGATAATTTGTTGGTTTACTGCGCTATGAAATGAATTTCCTTGATACTCAGTTTATTGTGTTTTAATAAAATTATGATCTGCTTTCTCAAATGCAGTAAACATGAATTATAATTGCTTTGAATATTAATCAAGTCATTCAATAATAATATTTGATTATAAACTGATTATATAAATGAAGATTATATATTTTTAATCAAACAACAAAATTTATCTTATCATTATTGTATGGCAAATACAACTATGTCTTCAATATATCTATGAAAATACAATTTAACAGTAATTGTTTACTAATACTATAATAATTAATAATGGAGTAAGAAATGCTTCTATGCTTTATGGTTTAACAAATTTGGTAGAGATTGAACACAGCAAACTGAAGCAACTAGAATGTTCTTTCAAGAACATTCAAGAGTACAATGCAATGCTGATGTGAAAAACTACTGAACTTCTTTTATACCAGCCATAGTTAGATAGATAAAACATTTATTGCTTAACAATGAAATATCATAACTTACCTTCTACACAATGTCCTCTACCTCCACAAGCACGCAAACAGTTTCCACGTCCACTACAATAAAGAGTTTCTCTTACAACAATTATGTTTCGTTGTGGAGTTGTTGCTGAGCTAAACATATCCTTTAAGTAGTTTTCACCTTTGACAACATGAACAAAACCTGATTTAACACAACGACCACCTCTGACAATATTAGCAGAATGAAAGTCTGGAATAGACTCAAGGAACAACTGTAAGTCCTCTTGCTTCACTTGCCCAATATCTACTCCTTTAGGAGAAGGTTGTATTTGATAGTCATCAGGCAATATTGGAACTTCAGATGCAAGTAATCTTGATGGTGATTTATTTGTTTTTGAAGATGAATACATATTTGACTGTAAATTTGAATGATTAGAACTAGCCATTTCTGCTGCAACTGCAGCTGATGCCGCAGCCGTGGCTGCTTCAACATGAGCTTCTAAGGTTGCAGGGTCCATACATTCATCATGAAATTCAGATGACTTTTGTTCTTTAGAGGTTCTTTTATAGACATGAGGATCTACATATGGTTGATTCTGATGGTAATACTGACTATGTTGTTTCAGTTTCATTTTGGATTTCCGACCTTTACTTTTAGCAGGAGACATTGATTTGTAAAATAAAAGTCCAAAAGATTTTCTATTCTGTTGACACCATTAAAGCTTAATTTCTTTTTGACATTATATTTTGTATTACATTTCTAAGATTTCATTTTAAACTAAAATAATATTTAAGGAAAATTTGTTATGTTGTCTCTATAATTATAATTTATTTTGTATATTTGCATTCATTCAGTATGTAAAGAAATGACTATCAACACAGCATGTAACCACAATAAAGAATCTGAAAGAAATAAAAATAAATCATTAAGTATATATTTTAAAAGCATAAAATATGGAACATTTTGTCAGATAAAAGTCAATCTCATTTTCACAAATTAACATTAACATTCGCAAGTTAAAATAGATGTTTTTCTACAATGTTATAAGTTATTCAGTGTTAAGAAAGAGCTTTCTTAATCATTTTGTTACCATATTTATGCTGAAATACACTGCCTTTGTTTCACTTGATTTTGAAAATAATGAAGAATTTTGTAAAATAAGTTTGTCATTATTAATATGACATTTGGATTATTAATATGGCATTTGGATTATTAATATGGCATTTGGATTATTAATATGGCATTTGGAACATGTATTCAAACATTTTGATTGAAGGTTTTAATTTAGATATTTTTATAACATGAAGTTTGTGTCATAGAACAATGGTGTTCTCAGACAGATTGGTATAAAAAAAATGTTAAACTTGTAATTGAATGCTTCTTTAATTAAACAAAGTATATTAGATTGAAATGCTTTTATTTCACTATAATAACTGGGCCCTTGAATAGAGATGTAAATATGCAGGGCTAGTTGAAGGTACTGGCAATGCTATGAGATGCCATATCATGTATTTAATTATTTATTTATTATGGCCGGGTTCCAACCTGGTTCGCAGCAACAAACCTCATGGTCCTGGATACATTACAGGCCAGTGTCTGCAATTAAGTTGTCAATGTAAGTGTGACAACGTTTTCCTCTTCTTACATCATTATGAAGTGGTTTCCACAAGTCTAA
>JAOPUL010002961.1:28210632-28221592 GCA_027564515.1 Octopus rubescens
TATGTATGTATGTATGTATGTATGTATGTATGTATGTATGTATGTATGTATGTATGTATGTATGTATGTGTGTTTGTGATATGTTTGTATGCGTGTATGTATTTGTGTATGTGTTTGTCCCCCGCCACCACTTGACAATCAGTGTTGGTTTGTTTACGTCCCCGTAACCTAGCATCTCGGCAATAGAGTCCGATAGAATAAGTACCAGGTTTTTAAAAAAAGTACTAGGGTCGATTCGTTCGACTAAAAACTCGTCATGGCGGTGCACCAGCATGGCCGCAGTCTAATGGGTGAAACAAGTGAAAGATAAAAGATATTATATTATAATACATTTACATGTGTACATTCAATATTTGATGTGTAAATGAACCCTGTGATTAAACTACATGACACTATTTCCCAGATTAAACCAGAGAATGAACGGAAGTAGAGGCTCTTAGTGATGTAATAACCAAACAAAACCAGTGGAGCTGCTTTCTGCTTCGTTCTGCAGAGATATCTGTGTGGCTTAAACATAGGATCTCTTTTAGGCGCGAATGCCGCTCTACGGGTGGATAATGCATTTTTGCATTACTGCGCGCCCGGCTCTGATTGGCTGGAATTGTCGTTGCACAACTGTGTTGCTACGCTAGTAATAAGAGATTCTCTGACTCCGCTATATTACCCCTAATGCAGCAAGAAACAATATGTAGAGCAAAATGCTTAAACAAGTGAAAGAAAAGCATGAATACAAATATTATAAATATAAATATGCACAAAAATGTCAAGCACTTATGACTAGTCCAAAATATATGCAGTTTTACGCAGTTTCTTGGGCCAATGGACGCGACAACCACTACGGGTTGCCCTCCGTGTGTGGGGGTGAGGGCGAAGGATATGTATCTGGAGTGATGTGTGTTGGGGCGAGGAGACTCCGGGGTATGAGCATCTGTGTATGCCCTTTTCAATCTGTCAGCAGAGGCAGTGTTCCAGGAACCCTTGTGATCAATGGTAAAATATTTATCAGTCCGAGAAAGAACACGATAGAGTCCTGAGTAGGGCTGGATGAGAGGACTTCTCACAGCGTCCCCTTGTAGCGTTTCTTTGGCCCAAATATGAACATGATTGTGTACATTTGCTGGCAGCAGCGCCAAAACGCCTGTGGCGCTAGCAATGCGTTGAAGAAGAGGCAGGAGGGAAAGAACATCATTTGGGAGAGGATGAACGACTAAATGATCTTCGACGTGGATAAGAATTCCTTGAAGCACGTAATAGTTTCACCTCTTTGGAGAACTCCAGAATGGTTGATTGCGTCGAACAAAGCTCCGACAAGACATGCTACTGCAGATAAAAGAGAAGCAGCAGCAATAGGTACTCGAGAAGACGTAGTAACCACACATTTTCCGGTGAAGTCCAAAGTTTTGTCGGTCGGAAAAGCCAACTGGTCTACACTACTGACTTCAATCATTGGAGCAAGAATGGTTTGCACGTTTGATGGCAAACAGGAGAAGAAGAGCTGCTTGAGCATGGCGCTGTCAGTGGATGCGCCATCTGTCAACTCCCGCATCCGTCGAAGTAGTTGGGTTGGCGTTCTGTCGCCCAAAAGCTCCTCATTCACTAAGGAGCGAAAACGTTTCTCCTCGGAAAGAGACGCCCGACGGGAAATTCCGGACTTTATTGACCGATACGAAGCATCTTGAGGCGGTCTGTGATCAGGTCCTTCACCGTAGATGTAAACGAGGCAAGAATAACACTTAGCAATAAATACAACTGCTGTGGCTCAGCGGAAATCTTATTGGCCGCGAAATGCGCCTCAACTTGCGCAAACCAAACTTTCATATCACCACTGAATGCAGGCAACGTAGAATGGCTCATGACGGCTGCTAGGTATGAACCAAAATGTTAGAAATGTAACATAAATCCCGGGGAGAAACGGCGTAGATTAAAGAAAGAGGCACCTTAAACTGGAATAAACTTTAATGGTAGCGAGCAAGAAAAATAAGTCATCATCTAAGAAGCAAAACGTGCGCAAGGGTCACCAAGACATGCGCATGCGTAAGGCAATACAATGTTACACGGGAAAGTTAATTGCCAAGTCAGGAAGGCGAGCAGCCATCTTGAAAACTGAAATGCCTCCGCGTTGTTGAATAAGGCAGACACAAAAACCAGCTACTCAGAAATGACACTCAAAACATGCTAGCAGAAAATACAATTAGCTTCGCTCATCTCTTCTTTTTCTTTTTTTTATTTTGTTTGCTCTGCACTTGTATTTTTTATTTTTAATATTTGTTTTTTCAGCGTGTTAAAGTTGTTAAAGTTTTTCTTTTTTGAATTTTTGTTTCAAATATTTCACAAAGAAATATTATCACGTCGTGTTCACCACTTTAGAAAGGAGAGAGAGAGAGAGAGAAAGAGAGAGTTATTGGTTTAACGAGCTGTATGGTCATAGAGAAAATATCAGAAGACAAATTTAAAGTTAACGTCTTTATTTTACAAATGTGTAAATGAGCAAAGTTGTTTCTCTGTTTTGGAGTTAAACAAAGCTTTTGGTGACTTACACTTTAACAGATATTATTCCAGCGAGGGTCAAAGTTGGCAGTTAGTAAATGGTTGAATTTGCGAAGCGAAGAGGACATGGCAAAATGTGTTGGTACTTTACTGATGTCCGAAGCCTAACTGAACGTTTAAGCGCGAATACCGCTCTACGGGTCTTTTTGCATTACTGCGCGCCCACCCCTGGTTGGTTGGAATTGTCGTAGTACAACTGTGTTGCTACGCTATTAATAATAGTTTCTCTGACTCTGCTACAGAACTTTTCTTAAAATTTATAAATTTATCATTTAATACACATTATAATGCATTTTTCAAATTTATAAATGATAGCAAATAAAAATTAAAGATAAAATCGAGACTATTTCGGTGGATTTGAGCCATATTGAAATAATGAATAGTGATGTTGAAACCTGGTTCAAGGATATGAAAGCAGGACTGGATATTGACTTCGTAAACTTTACATCTGAAGTAAGTAAACAACTGCTTTTTTTCAATAGAAATTAGACATTGAACTGAGCAGCATAGCTAGCTTTATACATTTTGCTAAATATTTGTTTGTTGATTGCTTCTCTGGTATTATAATTACCATTAATTTAACTTTTACTTTTTCTTCATGCTATAATGGGGTTTGGAGATCTGTAATAGATCATTCTTCTATACATATTGATAACTCTTCATCTTAAATGAAGGACAGCTGACCCTTTTTATCGACCTTTTGATAATCTGATACTTTCTCAAGAATTATTCCACCTTTTATTACATTGCACCTTCAAGAACTTGATGTTTTTTTCTCTCCAGTCATTGCTAAGCATTTTAATGTAACATTTTCCAACCAAGTTCAGAGTTTTTTTTATCACAAAGTCACTATTTTGGATAACTGGTTTGCCAAACTTCTGCATTTTTCACCTAAATCAAATGATAAACACTGCATCAACTTCAATTCCAGATATAACTGACCCTGAACTTTTATATTTCCAGGGAACTATCGAAAAAATCTATTTGCCGTTAAGGATTTGCATTTATCTCAAACTTCCTATTATTACTCTTGCTATGACTTTCTGTAACATTCTATTCCATGAACCAATTCAAAATTATACTCGATAAATTCATTTTTAGTGCAACTACCTTGAAATTTTACCTGCCTGAAACTTTTAAAATCTCAATCTTTCTGGAATGTCCTGTAATCTTCTTTGTCTTCGTAATTACTTTAATCTAACACTCTTATTTGATCTCAACTGCTGATTGCCTTGTGAAAGCCCATGACCTAGTTGTTAGAGTATTGGGTTCTATTCTCAGACTGGGCAGCGTGTTGTGTTCTTGTGCAAAGCTCTTCATTTTACGTGGCTCTGATATACTCAGCTAAAACTGAGCGTGAGTGGCACCTGGCCGATTAATCCAGTAATGGATTAGCATCCTATTCAGAAGGGAGTCTTCTACTTTCACCCCCAAACACCTTAAAGATCTAGATAAGCTCCAACCTCATAAGCCTGTAGACTTGAAGGAAACTTTTTTCGATTGGTGTCTTGTCTTAATTCACAGGTATCTTTGTGACACGCAAGTACCTTTTTCATTATTATTGAAAGCAAGTAGACTCGTGTCCTCTTCCACACAATGACATATGTTTTTCTTGCACATCTCACATTTTGAGAATGTGTCATGTTAGTACATATTGATAATGATACAAGTTATTGGCAAACTTACTATTCTCTTTTTAATTGTATGGTTAGTTAAACTTATCAACCATCGTCTTATTTAGTTCCTTGTATCTTTGTTTTATTTTGCCTGCAAAGCTTTTCTAATATGTTTTATCTGCCAAGTTTATGGTATTATCCCACCATTACAGTGTTCATTATTTGGAAAGAAAAGGTGGAGATTTGGCAAATTGAAACTACATGTGAGGGACACATATATACTTTGAAAAATAATTTTATAAATTCACAGGAAATTTATTTCAAAGGACTGTTCTAGTCTTAAAGCTTAAAGTTATTTTTCACATAGGCTTTTTCATTATGTGGGCGAAATTATGCCTGTATATGAGGGGTTTTCCCCTTTTGGTCTACACATGTTTGTTCTAACTTCATATTTGCATTGTTGCTGGAACTAAATTTGTTTAGAAATCCCCGTGCTTCCATTCTTTTACTCTCTTGTTGATTTTGATCATATAAATCCTTTTGATAGTAGTTTAGTGTGAAAGCTGTTTACTGGAATATCTTTCACACTAAATAGATAAATGATTTAAGAGGCATCGCTTTTGCTTCATGGTAGAATGATTAACATTAAGCCGAGTACTTGGCTTTAAAAGTAGTTTATAAACATATAACATTCAAATTTGCTTAATCATCCGATCTGGCATTGCATGAAAATATTAATTAATGAACTTTGAAATTAGCTTGAATTTTGATTTTGTATACAATAGCGACACCAGTTCATAAAAATTATGTCATTATGATTTTCAGTACTTTGATAGTCAATATTTTTATACAGCTCCAGAAGGAACCAACTCAAGCAAATCTTACCCAGATTTCAACTGCTCTCACTGGTGTATCTCCATCTTTAGCCAAAACAGCAAAAGATATTGAGAACAATGAGGTGAAAAATGTGAAAGATTTGAAAGACAGTTTGTTGAAGAATATGACTTTATTAGAGAATAAGATTCAAGAAAGCCTGGTAAGTTCATCTTCTCTTACCTATATTCCTTTTATTTTGACAGAGAATTCTTTCAATTGCTTTTTTTTGTTACATATTTGATAGGTTTAAAATACTTTTTACCAATTTCATTCACACAGTCTTGAGTTAATTTTTTCCTCAATTTATCACTACTACACATCATCGTCATTATTTAACATCTGTTTCCATGTTGGCATGGGTTAGACGGTTTGATTGGAGCTGAGAGTCTCCAGTCTGTTTTGGCTTGGTTTCTACGGCTGGATGTCCTTCCTAACGCCAACTACTCTACAGAATGTACTGGGTGTTTTTACGTATCACCGGTACTGGCCACGACCGCAATTTCACTTAGCTTGACGTGTCTTCTCAAATACAGGAAATCGCCAGAAGTCTCAGTTACTTATCATTGCCTCTGTGAAACTCAACAACCCAAGATCATATTTCACCACCTCGTCCCACGTCTTCATGGGTCTATCTCTTACACAGGTTTCCTCCACAATTAGAGATCAACATTTCTTTACGCAGCTGTTCTTGTCCATATGAATCACGTGACCATACCATCGCCGTCTATTCTCTTGCTCACTGCATCTGATGCCTCTTATACCCAATTTTTCTATTAAGACACTTACACTCCGTCGTACGTGCACACTGGCATCGCAAGTCTAGCGGAGCATGCTGGCTTCATTTCTTTCAAGCCTTCACATGACCTCTGCAGTCACAGCCCATGTTTCACTGCCATGTAGCATGACTGTTCGCACACAGGCATCATACAATCTGCCTTTCTCTCTGATGGAGAGGGCTTTGTTACCAACATTAGGTAGAAGCTCTCTGAACCATGCGCAGTTCTTATTCTAGCAGCTACGCGTTCAGAGCATCCTCCTCCACTGCTGACTTGGTCACCTAGGTAACGGAAGCTATCTACTGCTGCTAATTAAACCCCCACCCCACCCCGGGCATTTGATGAAGTCTATTTTCGGTACATTCCTAGTGTTTATTGTACCTGCACATCTGCCTCACACAAAGACTACTTTTTCTGTTAACCTTCCTCTGATACTACTGCACCGCTTATGTGTCCATAGCTTGCATCGGGTGCACCTTATGGAGTTTCTACCTGCGCCTTTCCTACATATCGAGCAGGGCTATCTCCTTGAAGGGATTTGTGATTTGTCTGTTTTCCTACTTACTAAGACTTTGGTCTTTGCTAATTAAGTCTAAGGCCTTTTGATTCCAGACCTTACTTCCATACTTGAAATTTCTTCTCTAGTTCTGGCAGTAATTTAGCTATAAGAACAATGTCATCAGCATAGAAGAGCTCCCAAGGGCAGCCTGTCTTAAATGCCTTTGTTATGGTCTGAAGGACTATGATGAACAAAGGGGGGCTGACAACCTATCCTTGGTGAACTCCTACCTGTACACTAAATTCATTGCTATACTCGCTGCCGACTTTCACCTTAATGACAGCAGCCCTGTGCATGGCTTGTACATCTCTGACCGACCACTCATTTATCTCTAGCTTCCGCATTGCCCACCAGATAAGGGAGCGGGGGACCCTGTCAAAAGCTTTTTTATGTCAACAAAAGCCAAGTAGAGAGGTTTATATTTGGCTAAGTACATCTCCTGCCTTACCAGGAATATAGCACAAAATCAAACTGCATCTCATCTAGACTAATTCTCTTCCTAATTAGTTGAGCTATGGCTCTCTCTGTAGCTTTCATCATCTGGTTTAGCAATTTGATACCTTTGTAATTATTTCTGTCTAAAGCATCACCTTTACCTTTGTAGCAGTTGACTATAATGCTGCTACACCAGTCATTGGGTATGACTCCCTCGTGGACACCGTGATTAACTATACGGGTAACTAAGCCATATTCCACTCCGCCAGTTATTTTAAGCATTCCAGGGGTGATTCCTGATGGGCCGGGGACTTTCCTTGTTTTTATATCCTTAATAGCTTAATCTACCAAGCTACTGTCTATTCGGATAGTTCGTGCCTCTATTCAGATAGTTGGTCCACATTAGGCAGACCCTCCTTCTACCATGCTGCTCTACATTTAGCAGCCTTCCATAGAGGCGCTTCAAAGCCTCCTTTCTTTGCAGAATCGCTAACTGCAAGTGAACCATCATCCATGCGAAGGCACTTCTTTCTTACATCACGATTTTTCCTGACACGCTGTCTTTCAAACTGAAACACCTCAAACCACTGGTCCCCACGCCGCAAAACATTAGTAAGCTTCTTCCCTGGCTATGTATACCTGTCTCCTAGCTTCCCTTCTAGCTACCTGATGTAGTTCTTTGCCACTCTTCCGGTCCTTTCAGGCTGTTTCTTTGCTCTAATAACCTTGTTAACTACACTGTTCCACCACCATGTCACCTTAGGTATGGTTAGGACTTTGCACGAGCCACAAATTTGGTCTGTGACTCTCAGTATGTTGTCTCGTAGGAACTTCCAGGTGCCTTCTATGTTACATGTCTGTAACTCACCCTCCTTCTCATTAAATGCTTCAGTTAGGACGTCTCTAAATCTCTGACTATTTAAAGAATCATTAAGCTTCCAGTCACCTGATAGGTTGACTGGCAGACTTACTGAAGTTTGTGTTGCTGATCATTAGGTTATTTGCTTCACTGAACTCCAGACGCCTTGTTCCCTCCTCATTATGGAAACCTACTCCATGACCACCATGTACACCGCGGAAGACACCCGGTTGCTGCTCAACATGTGAATTGAAGTAACTAACCACGAATAGAAGGTCTTTGTCATTTGTCCTTGAGGTAGTCTGCAAAAGAATATCATAAAAACGATATTTTTCTTCATTTGGCAGACCCGGTTGAGGGGCATAGGCAGAGATAATTGCTGCTGTACAATTGTGCAAATCTAGTCTAAGCTTAAGTACCCTATCACACACTATGACTACCTCAATCACCTTATCCACCTATTTCTAAGCTAAGAGTATGCCCACACTACCTACCCCGTCAATGTTGCCTTCCCAGATGTTACACCTATGTTTTATTTTTGCCTGTGAGGAACCTGGCTGAAGCACCCCTTAACCTTACTTCTTTGAATGTAGCAGACTTCGACACGCCTCCGTTCAAGCATCTCAACAATCTCACCAGACCTACCTTTCAGTATGCCTACATTGACAGTACCAACTTTAAGGATGTGAAAGGGGGATGGAGGGAGCAGGGAGCAGGGAGAAGGGAGACGGCATTCAGCATCTGAAAAGGTTTCAACGAGCGTTGGCTAACAGACATGTCATAACAGTTGTCCTTGCATTTAATCATCATTCATTCTTGTTTCACTTGCTGCATCTACCTGAAGTGAATGCTATACAAGCATGGTTAATACAAAGATGGGTAAATAAAGATAGCAAAAATAGCTGGGTGCTATACAAGTATTGTTAATACAAAGGTAGATAAATAAATAAAAAATAGTTAATTAATTAATTAATTAATTAATTAATTGATAGGTACTCTTCAATCACATTTTGGTGCAAAGAATACAAACTGCGGCGTGTGTATTGCAGTAATATGGAGAAGAGACCACTGAGAAAGGAGGAAGGAAGAAGAGTTGTCGAAAGAGGTTCCGGTACAGGAGAGCGGTTCCGGTACAGGAGAGAGGTTTCCGGTATAGGTGACGGGGGGGAGGCATCGCGCGTAATGAAACGTCTAAACTACTACAGAAATATGCTCATTTCCAGAATAGAGACAGTAATGGAGATATATTTTCTTAGAGACAGTAATGATGAAATGAGGAAAAAGGGTATTAGAGGCAAAATAATTTAATCTAACTTAACATTACTGCTAGACAATATCTGATATTTAAATTTAGAATGATAATTGTATTTTCTTATGTAACAGAAATATTTTAAACATTTTCATTGTTTCCTAAAATAAAAAAAAAACGACTTCATTTAAATACATAGATTCAAGTATACAATCAAATATTCCTAAAATGTAATACAATAAATAAGAAAGAATATATTTCATAACTATTCATTTATTTCAAATATTCGTTTCAGAAAATGTATGAAAAGCTCGTATCAAGCATTAATGTTTCACAAGACTTCCTGAGTAATCACATACAGGGCACAATTAAAAAGCAATTACTAAAATTTGCTGACCACTTACTTAGGTTCTGGAATAATTTTGTTTCCAACATTCTCCGTTTGGTAAGAATCATATATATATATATATATATATATATATATATATATTTACATATTATTATATATTTTACATATATTTCGACCTTCTATATTTAATAGACACATGCACACCATACGCACACTCAAAACACTGATACACTTATTCCTACTGTTTAGCATCCGTTGGTCTTCATGAAGCTACTCTAATATAAAAGACATTGAAGTCATAACCATCTCATTTTCTTTTCAGGAATAGCATAACCTGGAGTACATTATCCAAATTGGCGTTTTTTTGCGATGGTAAGGTGTGGTGTGAGCAAGGGTTCAGTGTTATTATGTGAGATATCACAGAACATATATACATGAATTATTTTTTTAGTAGTTTTATCTCAGTTAATATCTTATTTTTATTTAAATACGATAGATGAATTTGGTTCTTTCCAAAAGTAGGCACAATTTGAGAAGGACACAACTACACATCATTTTTAATTCATAAAATTTGTCTTTGATTATGAATATTGTTGAAAAATCTTGTTCAAAATGATATTTGGATAAGAACAACAAAAGATTCCCCACATATTTTGTAGACATAGGTAGGACAAAATTTCTCACGTGACCGCAGAATTTTGTTAGTGAAGATATCTTTGACCATTTATAAATTCTACGCATTCATTTTGCAGATTGAAATTGATCTGTGATTAATTCTAAAGCGATTTCGAATGAGTTGATAATCCAATTTACTATCAAGAAGATAGTTATCACCTGAACTTCATTGATGCCTTTTGTTTCCAGTAGTGTAATGCTTACACTCATATTGTTTTAATCAAGAACGTTTCAACAATGCGTGTTCAGGTTTTGATTTCACAATTCAACATTCATCTGGAATTATTTTAATTTGTCTACGCAACCTCTAATAATAGCTAGATTGCCTTGAAATGACTTGTTGACTGTTCGTACTATAAGAAAGTATTCAGGCTAGCTTTGCCCTTCATTCGTTGTCAGAAAGTTTATCTGCAATCTTGTTGGATTATGCTTTCTATTCTTAAAAAGAATTCTTTCAGTTCGTTTTTCGTTACTCCAACTCGAGCTACCACATTATTTCTGGAAAGTCATCTTACTTCTATGTGAAAAAAAAGTATCTTTTCCTCAGTATTCAGTTCCTGACGTAACAAACTAATAGTTCTTACGCTTAGCAGATAAGATTTCACCATGCCTACAACAATATCGTGGTATTGAGAACTAAAGGCACCGTTTTATCTTTTAAGCATAAGGAAAAATTATTTTTAGCATACATATGAATGATACAGGGTTTATTGATATTTACTAATGCTACGAAATCAGATCTACATGCCAGCATTGCAGAGGTTCCATCAGCTGTGAAGACGATCGTCATTTCCCAAACGACCTTTGCATAGAAACAAGAAAAATACTTCATATAATACCTGAATTTTTCGTAGTGTTATTTAAGGGATGCCAAAGCAAATATTCATCTTTAAAATCCGAATTCTACAGCAGCTGGACGCCAGATGAGATGTATGTAGTCAGATTAAGCTAGATAGCGGAGTCTGTTAGATTATATATATATATATATATATAGTGTTTTATCTGCTTTCTTTACCGAT